>PVLD010013678.1:0-55128 GCA_004027595.1 Dinomys branickii | reverse complement strand
CCTCCCCCTCCCCTCCCCTCCCTCTCTCTCCCTCCTCTCCCTCTCCCTCTCCCTTAACTTTGAGACTTCATTCTAGTGAAAGAAAGCTGACATACACTTTTACACTTGCTGGGGGAGAAGATGAAGGTGGGCTGCGGGGAAACAACTCAAGGTGGTCTTGTTATCAATCATCTCCACCTATCATGAGAGTTTTAACAAACAAAACCGACCCACATAGCCTGGAACTGATACGTATTTGTAGTACATTACTTAAAACACAAAGGAAACACCATCTACCAACAGGTGGTTTTTAAAAATATAATATTTGAAACAAACTGAGAGTTTTAGAATTTTGTAAACCTTCCAACTTGTGACAACACAGGCAAGAGAGATTATGTATGCCTTCAATTGTTTTTAGTATGCAACTCTGTCTTTACTGATTCAACTACTTTTTCATATTTTGGAGTGTGGATGTGGACACACATTGTCCACATATTCGTTGGGGGAGTGCTTTCCTGTCTTGAGACCTCTGTATAACATTTATTTGCTGTTATACTTAAGCCAGGTTGAAGTTCAGCTGAGGCAGGCGGTTACAGACCCACATTTTGCTTTGGTTTCATGGATATACTGATTGTTTTTTCTCTTTTGTGTAAGTTAAAATTGTCCCTTCATGGAGGCATGCACTCAAACCTTCAGGAAAGTGTCCCTGTGCCATGGGAACTGTCAGCACACCAGATGCAATCCCGTGTCTGCAGAAACGATAGGCTCTGATGGGATAGTTAGCATACATGGGGGTTCGAGACGTTTAAGAATCTTAGTCCTACAGGATGATGAGCATACATTGCCAGGAAGGTAATAGCATGTCACCAAATGGGCCCCTGGTTAATCACTGAGTGAATGCAGTGACCCAATTTGAAGAACAAGTCTTTCAGACCTGACGATCAGCCTCTAGAAAGAGTCAGATCCAGAGATCGTCAGTCTCTCCCCAGTACTGTTCAGGATGGGGGAGAAGAGCATAATTTGACTAGTGGTCAAAACGATTAGTTGGTCTGACATGCACCTCCCTGCAATGAAGATGGCTGTCAGAGGCTCCTGAGCATAGATATAGCATCTCCCAGCATTATCCGTATTATTTTGGGTGTTGTATCTTGCACTAAACATGAATCGGCTGAGCTGATGGTTCTCATGTCAGCTTTCTGCGGTTTGAATTAAGCAAGAAGTAGTCATAAACCAACTTCTCCAGGTGCCCTAACAAATCATTTCTTGCTCTGAGAGACCCAGAACCAGACTGGGTACTCACTTCCCCAGGGAAGCAACCTGATGCACCCATCAGGCCCCAGGATGGTATCTATGGCTTCTATTTGACTGCAACCAACCAACTAACAACCTGAAACAAAGCCCAGTACATAATGAGCTCACAGTAGGGAAAGTGCTCATTTCTTCAGAACACTTTCTATCTGGGTTTCAACACCAGTAGCTAGTATTTTTATATGATGTACAACCATTCACCAAAACAAAGGCCTTTGTTCATGCAGTACAATCTGAAAATGGACACCTCCAAGTCAAGTTTCTATGGATTTTCTCCCAGGAAAAGTATCTGTGCAAGAACCTTCCCAAATGGACATAACTATTTTTAGTGGGGTAAGAAGCCTGGCGTATTCAAAATGAAATTAGTGAGATTTAATTTTTTTGTTGTTGTTACCAGGAATTGAATTCAGGACCTTGCACTTGCCAGGCAGGTGCTTATACCACTGAGCTATAAGCTTGTCAACAAAATTAAAGGAAATGCTATTTTTATTATTGTGAGGGATGCCAAACCCAGAAGCTATTGCCTCTTACGAAGTGAAAGAATGAGTCAATAAATGAATGACTGTGGCACCATCAGAGAGGGAGAAACCCAGGTATAATCAGCCCCACTTCTTTCTGGGGAAGACACCTGTTCACAGGACTTTTTGTTAGCAAAGAAAAGCAGCGCACACTCATGCCATGTCAAATAGCCGAGAGACAATTAACCCGGATTTTCAGAGAACATTCTGGTCTTGTCTCGCCTGGCAGTTGCTCAACGCCTTCCTCATCTGCGGTCGAGTTACTCAGGTGATCCTTCAATTTACCTGAAGGCATTAGAGGGGTAATGTAAAATTCTAGAAGAATTGAGCTCATAACGCGATAAGTAACAAAACTCTACAAGCCTATTAGAGGAGAAAATTGAAAAGGTTGCAGACACTTATTAATAAGACACATGAGCATGAAACGTGTACAGAGTGCTTGGACTGCAGAGGACAGACTGTCAAGGCAAGCGCTTGGAGCAGAGATGGCTGCCTGCAGCCTGGAGACAAAGCCAGCCAGGATTTGATATTCCATAGAAACTTTTCAGTAAGCTAATGTGAAATCAAGATTTTTTTTTTACATTTAGAAAAATTTACATTTCCATGTCTCTGTACAATATACAATGAAGTATACAAATGAAGTTCTTTAGTTATAGTGTGAATCCATCAATCTAGGTCAGAAATGAAAGGATAAAATGATTCTGTCATCCAAACTATTAAAAAGTTTTTGTTTTTAGGAAAATGAAACCACCTCACATACACTGAAGAGGACCGGAACTACTTAGCCAGGGAGCCCAAGGTGCAGCATTTAAGGAGAGTCCTATGCTGAGTTCCTGTAAGCATAGAATTGGCAGCTGGGAGTGAGGCCTCCTTAAATTTTATGACAGCCTTACCTTACCTAAACAAACTAGTAATCCTGATGGGAAGAAAGGAAAACAGAATGTACATAAAATGAAGGCTGTTTTATTAATTACAGTTACTTAAAGGGGTCTTTGGCATCCCATTTCTGTTACATTATTAGAACAAAAATTACAGCTCTCCTCAATTTTAGTTCCCTGACTACATTGAAGTCGTAGGGCTTTTCTTGCCTGGCCGTACGTAAGAATATGTTCTTAGAAGCTTGTAGAAGCTTATCTAACTACTTCTGTCTCTTACTAATAACATTATTTCTTGCTACCATTGAAACCCCTCCCCCAAGCTAGGCATGTCCAGTGTATGAGGAATAGTTCAGTCACGTCTTCTTTAACTTATATTTTCCAGAAATAATTTTGTTCCTCATTTCTCTAGAAAGTATTAGCTCCTCTTGAGCCCCTTTATCTTTTTAAAAAAATGAAGCCCATTTTTCTTTGTCATTGAGAGGATTGGTTTCTAGTATTTCCATCCAGTTACCCACCTGATAGTGGTATTTAGAGTTTAAAGAAACTGTCCTCTATTCCACAAAGATCTTTCTCTCAGTAAGTGTGGCTTTTGGCTTAGACAGTATACATCCTCTAGGAAAAATATCATAAGTGTTCTTTCCACCACAAAGCAGATTGTTGTCCCCCGCAACAAGGTATCCAAAGGTTGTACCTTCCATAACAGCTCCCTTGACTAAAGCACACGACTCTATCATCCTGATGGATGATCCAGGCAATAATCTGTAGGAATAATTTGCAGCCTGGCTAGTGGCTATTGGCTTTCTATAACCACACTACTTAACAGGGAATTCTTAATACTGGATGCTAACAAACCTTTTAGACATTTTCAGAAAACAGCAGTGTGAGACATTAAGAAGGAAACAGCAGTGGAGCAAGCAGAGAAATCTGAGAGGCGAAAGTACACGGAAGGCACGAAGGCAAGGAAAGTTGGAGGCAGTAAAAGCCATGAATTAACGGTAGGTAGAAGGGGCTGGGGATTTAGCTCAGCAGCATGGCACCTGCCTGGCAAGCATGAGGTCATGAGTTTGATTCCCATTACCAAAAAACAAATGCACAAAAAAACAAACAAAAATTTAACAGTAGGTAGAGGAAGGAGAGGGGAAAGACTTCTATAAGGGATCAATTCCAAGATATTCTGCAGATGCCTGAAACCACAGGTCATATTAAACCCTATACATACTTTGTTTTCCTATACATATGTACCAATCATCATGTTTAATTTATAAAGCACCATAAGAGATTAACAATAACTAATAATAAAATAGGACTACAAAATATGCTGTAATAAAAGCTATTTAAAACTTATGGATTGTTTATTTCTAGAATTTTCATTGGATGTTTTCAGACCGTGGATGACCTCCGGTCACTGAAACCTCAGGAAGCAAAGCCATGGAGAAGGGGAACTGTTGTATATGGATATGACAGGAGAGACAGAAGCCGAGCAAGTGGGAATTGAGAGGCTCTGAGGCGTTGATGTGGCGTGCTCTGCCTGGGAACATCTACTCTCCTTTCTTAGGCAGCAGCGGCCTGCTGATTCAGAGCACTTCCCCCTGCCTCTGTCTGCCTGTTTCTGCAGGAAGACACTGAACCTAGCTCTGCGTTTAGCTCCAGCTGCAGGCCTGGGCAGTGAAAGCATCACACACACTTAGCTACAGGACCCAGTGGCCAGATGCTGGGCCAAGAGAGTCACTTCCAGAGCTGCCACTGCCACTTTGTTGCTGTTGGGAAGCAAAGTGGCCGTACACCTCCATATAGAGAAAGTTGACCACCAAGTGAAGTCCCCCGGAGAAGAGCAGAGCTGAGAGGAAAAGAAAGCAAATGCCCCAAAGGTGAGGCGCACCTGTAGCCCTATCTGCTGCGGGCCACAGCAATGGGGCCGAGGCCGCACTAGGCGCTCACCCTTGAGCACGTCATACCTGGATCTGGCTTGGAGGGGTGAGTCACCATCATTTCCAGATGTACTCTGTAAACTCATGGCAATACTTCCTAAAAGAAGAGAAGCTTAGACTACAACCGCTCCTTAGCAAGTGATAGTTATTACTATAGTAGTTATTATTATGAGATGATTATTATCATTATCATCAAGTGGAGTCACAGTTCAAGTTTTCAGTGCAAAGTCACAAGATTTCTAAATTACCCTCGAAAATCCCTTAGAAAGGTGCAAACCCAGAGGTTTCTTCAAAGTCCCACACATTCAGATTCTCCCACTGCTGGGCAGATGACCACTTCAGCAAAGCACCAGCTGGAGCTGTGGACTCCTGAGTGTGGACTGGAGAGAAACCAGCATCCCGCCACTCTCCCCATGGAAGGAAGGCACAGGGAAGCTGAAGCCACGGGGAGCACTAGAGATGACTCCCAGCTGAGCCTTGCACCATGCAGTGCGTGACATAGCACTCAAAGATCAGCTTCCTGGTAAGTCCAGCTGGGAAGTCATGTGCAGGTGGATTGTTAGAAAAGTGAAAGGAAACATTTTCAGTCAACTTTATGGTAATTCTAAAAGTTTTTGAACATTTCCAAGCGTAAGAGTTCGGCAACCGAGAAGTCCAGCTGTGCCAAGAAAATGTTGACAGTGATAAAACCTACACGTGTCCCCACTTTCCTTCCTGACCACAGCTGGCCTTATAAGGCAGCTTTGCTGGGCTCCCTGCCCAGGGACAAGGGCACAGCTAAATTTCCCACCATCATAACACACAGAGTCCTAGTATTGTATCCTCAGAGTCACCTTGAAGGAGGAAACTTGATTCAGTCAGACTTCGGGTCAAGACTCCTTACGCACTCAGTGGGGAAAAGAGAACTGAAGAAAATAGAAACCAGAGGGTAGAGTAGGGTGTGGAGGGTGAGAGGATGGAAAAAATCATGAGTAAAGGTTACTGAAAGCAAATGTTGAATCAACTAGACCTACATCTGCTTTCAGGGGGAATTAAAGGGCGGGAACAATGAACAGAGCCAAGAAATATTCTTGACAGGTCAGAAATAATCTCCTAGAAGGCACAGGACCCTATAACCTATTCTCTCTATTGGGTCTTTTCCTCCTCCCTCCCTCTAAAAGGAGCAACTATTGTAATGATTTAGGGTCTGAGTCAGATAAATCTGGCTTCAAACTGACTCTGTCAACTGGTGGTTGTTTGCCTTGGGGTAAATTATTTTACTTCTTTTTGCTTCAACTTCCCCACCTTGCCAATAAAGATAATTCTACTTGTCTCTGAGACTGATCACGGAGATCATAAGACAATGGATGAGCGCTCCTGGCACATAGAAAGTATGCAGTAAATATTAGTTGTTGCTATGACACTCTCTCCCACCCTTAATTACTTATTCAGTCCCTGTGATAACTTCTATGTGTATAGATTATTGATAAGCACTGTTCTTCTCTGGGCCTCCCCAGGCAGTATGGAATGCTCAGGATGTCACTTTGATCTTGTATGTGTTTACAGTCAGCAGAAATTAATTCACCATTAGGTTTGTCAGTTACCATAGGCTTCAGGGTCCCACTTAGAAAAGACCTTGAGCAAAAAACAAAGAAGCATTCAATGTCAATAAGTGAATTTTAATTTTCACCAAAGTGGGCTCTGATTCAAATTAAGAGGCCTGAGGTGTGAAACTTCTTAGAATGGCCTCCTTCAATAATCAGGTGTAGGTTTTGGTCTTTGTATTCAAAGGGAGAGCTTAGAAGAAATAAATAGGCTCTTTCAAGGACCTCAAGTTCATACCAGAAAGAAAACAGCTGAAATACGCCCACAACAGGCTTTGTCATGCACTAATGAATTCAGAAGTGGTTATTCATTTTTGCAATTTTACATTTCTATTCAAGGATGGGTTTTCCAAATGTTGGTCCCACCAGGCGACTTATTCTTGTTCTAGAATAAGAAAGAGACATCCTCTGATGATAAGAATATCATATGTATTTTCTGTTGAATATACATTTGGCCAAATACTTGATTAATTGTGGTTTTCCATCATGTGAATTTGCATAAGGATATTTAGGTGTATGAAATCCTCTACTCATCTTTTGGAAAGTAAGCCATTTTTTAAAAAGTAGGCTCTGATAATATTCATTACAGTTTTTAACAACTTCTTTTCCATTTTATCATAGTTGTAATTAATTTTGTGGCTCACGTATGCAAAGAGATTTAAAGCAATGTTTATAAAATGAATTAGCTTCTCCTTCCCCTTATTTAGGGTGCTCCATTCTGAACATCGTCAGAGTGCGATGGCAAGACAATTTATGAGTAAGATCTCTGGTGTCCTTGCTTCCAGGATTGCTCAGGAGGATTTATTATTTCAGTTCTGCTTCTCCCTTAGGGCCAGAAAACAGGCCCAAAGACAGTGGCTTTGCCACTTTCATTTATGAAGAAATTGTCAGGGACAGGTGTGTGGCTTGGGTAGAGCACTGGCCCAGCATGTGCAGGCCCTGGATTAGATCCCCTGCACTATTACAAAACAAAACAATCAATCAAAAAAATTGTCATGGGTTGGTTGTAGCTCAGTGGTATAGTATGTGCTTAGCATGCTCAAGACCTTTTTGGGGTTCAATTCACCTGAAATGTTCACCATTTCCTTATAATAAGTACATTTCAAATCCTCTCTTCTAGCTATTTGTAGATTTATATACAGTATTGTTGACTATATTCACCCTACTGTGCCATAGAACATCTGAATTTAATTCCTTTATCTAACTGTACTATTCAGCCATAAAAAGGGGATGAAATACTTTGATTTGTGACAACACCACAAACCTGGAAGACATTATATTAAGACAAATACATGCGAGTTAAAACTGTTGATCTCACAGAAGCTGAGTAGAATAGGCTGGGGAGAATAATGAGGAGGGGAAGATGGAAAGAGTTGGTCTTCACAGAAATTTCTATGGGACAGAACTATAATTAGAGGGAAAATCATTTCCAGATAAGCAACTGGCCCAGATGCCGCAAACTGGCTTCCTCCCTAGCTGACATTATTCACCCTAATCCTAGATCTGTAAGCCATGATTTCCAAAGTCAGGCCCGTAAGTGCATAGTAATCTGAGGGAGAATTTAGCATATGCCAAAGGACTCCTTAAAATCCAGCCTGCTGTTCCTTAATCGTCCTGTCAGTTTTCACCATCAAAAGTGCTGTCTGTTAAAAAGTATAATGTTGCTTATCTCCTAGTTTCATTTTTAATTTCAAGATATTTTTATACATAGAGATGAGTGGCCAAAATAATTCAGTGTTTCCGTGTATTCCACATGCAGCTTTGCCTCATTAACCCCTTTGATGGCCACAAAATAAGGATAGCATTCAGAAACTAACAGTATAATTCTATTAGTCAAAATGTAGACATTCGTTTAGATTTCAGCAGGCGTTTGTCTGTTGGTTTCTACTAATGTCTTTTTCTGATCTGGACTCCAATACAAGACACCCCCTACCAGCCCCCTTGCATGGAGTCACGGTGTCTCCTCAGCCCACTTTAGTCTACAACATTCCTCAACCATGCCTGGTCTTTCATGACCTCAAAACTTTGAAGAGTACTGGCCAGGTATTTCATAGAATGTTCCTCTGTTTGGTTTTGCCTGCTGTTTCCATGTGATTAGGATCAGGCATTAAGAGGCAGGACCCTACGGAGGTGACACAACCTTCCAGGGCATCGTGTTTGTGGCACACATGTCATCAGTGTGTATTTTGACTGTGCAGGCTGAGCTTGATCCCTGATTAAAGCAAAGGTTTAATGACACACGCCAGTGCCACATGCCAGTTTTCTTCAAACATTACTTTTTTATTTAGTAATTTTTTTTAAAGGGGAGGGGAACAGATACATATTTGAGACCATATTGAAAACATGTTTCTCCTTAAACTTTATCTTACAATTGTATCGTTCATCAGAACTAAGGTTGCCTGGAGCAATTAGTACTGGGTTGTCACATAATATTCGTTTAATAATAGTTATGGGACATTAAGAAAACATCATGTTACACATATTTATCAATTGTAAGACCCAACCTGATTTCAAAAATACAAAAATATGAGTGAAGGGATGTTTCTGAATGGATGAAACACAGTCACACGGTGCTGCAAGGCTCTGAGGCTTTCAGAATCTGCAGCAGATTCCCCATCTAGCACTCAGAGTCCATGCTGCTTGTGTGTGTGTGTGTGTGTGTGTGTGTGTGTGTGTGTGTCCCTGGGGACTGAACCCAGGATCTTCACATTGAGGCGCATGTATGTGTTCAAATAACTCTTATGTTATTTAATAACGGCCCCTAAACTGAAGAGTAGAGGTGGTAGTAACTTGGATTTGTCAAAAAGGAAGCACTAAAGTGCTCTTTAAGTGAAAAGGTGAATGACTGCAACATACTAAGAAAAGAAAACAATTGTATGCTGAGGTTGCTATGATCTTCATGATCAAATCTTCCATCTATGAAATTGTGAAGGAGAAAAAAGAAATTCATGCTAGTTGTGTGGTTACACCTCAAAATGTAAAAGCTGTGGCCACAGTGTATGATAAGTGCTTAGTTAATACAAGGAAGACATTAAATTCTAAAGCTGGCTACTAGCCACATTTTGAGGATCCATGGGGTTCTTGGAACATATGCCCCACAGATAAGGGGAGGGTACTGTAATCTGAGTCTGAGGTATGTTCAGCTTCTGCTCATGACATAGTGATCTCTGTCTCCCTTCCTTTGCTTCCCTTTAACTTCGGACTCACTGAAATCTGGGATCTGCCACTAGCATCCTACAAAATGCTCAGAAGAGGAGCTTAAGTCCCTCAACGGTCTAAGGGAATGAACTACCTCAGTCCTGGTCCTGCTTGACCCCTTGTATATAGGCCTATGTTGATGTCTCCTTCCTGATCCTAACTGAAACACTTTCCTGCTCTTCTTCTTACTTCTCGACCCCCTTTCCTAGTCTTTTCCCATACAAGTACTAAGTGGTTTTGCTGGTTAGTGCTGTTGAATCCTCTCCTTACCAATCTGCTACTTTCCCCAGTTGACCATGTTGACTCCTGGGCCAATGACACACGCCCATGCATCTTACATCTGTATTTCCAGGCTAGGTCTATCTTCCGGCATCTAGAGCCAATCTTCTAACTTGAATATCTTTCAAATACACTACTCTCATAAATTCTGAAAACCAGAATATACTCTCTTCTCTTCTATTTCTTCTTCCTCCTGTATTCTTATCTCACTCAAAGGCTTTCCAGCACATATATTCAAACTGAAAACATTTAGGTTATCTTTCATTCTTCTCTTTCTTTTACATTTCATATCCATATTATCACCAGTATTTTTCAGTTGTGTTTTCAAAGGACTTACTGGTCAATCCTGTTCATTATCACAGCCATGTCTTACTTCTGACCCTTACGCTGTCTTGCCATTGATAATAACTTACTTAACTGGTATCCTGGTTATAGAATTTTCCCACTTAAAATCATTTTCCAAAATTATCTTTCAGAAGAAATTTCATAACTTTTCTTTCTTCCTTAAGCATTGTTGCTGGTCCCCCTTAGAAGATAAATGTCTAACTTTCAAGATCTCAAAAATCTATTCCCAACCTCTCCTCTTCAGCTTGATTTATCCTACTAACTTGGACTATTATGTCATCAAGCTTCATAAATTTTACCCTCTGGAATTCTTCCCTTACTGTCCCTTCCATCCTCTACACTCATTTTTCTTTAATGCACCTTTTCTTAGCCTTCAAAGCTTGACATATATATCACTCCTTCTATAAGTCTTCCACAATTGTCCCTGTTGGAATTAATGTTTCCGTCCTCTGTGTCACCCAAGGCTTTATAAATACTTTTACTAAACACATATTCCAACCTTTCATAATAATTTAGGGACATTTCTCACGTAAGACTCTAAACTTCATAATTTAAGGACTTTGTTTTATTCATGGATCTACCCAAAGGTGCATAATAGGTACTCAAGGAGAATTTCTTGAACTGTTGATGTATCACATGAACTTGTTGTAGCAGATATTTACCATAAACTTTTGGGATATTCTTTGGTGGGTTTTGAATGTGATTTGTCTCTCAAGGATTCATGTGATGGAAGCTTGATCCCAAAGTAGTGACGATAAAGCAGGGTGAGACTTTGCAGAGGACTTCTTAGAAGAAATGAGGTCATTGCGGGTCCTGCCCTGATGGAATTTATATAGTTCTCGAGAGATGGCTGTTACTGAAAAATGAGCTTGACAGCTCCCCATCTTTGGCCTCCTGTATTGCTGCGTGATGTGTTCCTCTGGCATGTCCTCAATATGATACCATTTGCCTTGTTGTGATACAGTCAGGGGTCCCTTGTAAAAATCAACTCCAAGTTGTATGGATGTTTAACCTCTAAACTTGTGAGTGAAGAAACTTATTTTCTTCATATGTTATTCAGCTTTAAGTGTTTTGTTATAGTGATGGACAGTTAATAAAATCATTTCCCTGGTTTTAGGGAATGTCCCATCCTATGAGATTTACCAGAAGCAGATCCAAATTCCCATGAAAAGAACTGCAAATGTCTTTATTTTTCTGGCCTACCTGAGAGAGCAAGGACATGGCTCAGCCCCGCCAATCAAACACATGTGTCCTGCCTGGGCAATCAGACAAGATGGTACAAAAAGATGTGGGGGCACAAGAAGCGCTTTTTGGTACAGTGATGCCTGCAGCAGGTCAGGCCCAAGGAGAACGGATTCAGCAGTGCTGCTCCTCACTCTCAGTGCTTGAGCCAAAGGAGTGAAGCAGAGGACACAGCAGCTACGGTTCTGCACTAGATAGATCCTGTGATGAGCTTTGGAAACGTTGCTCTTTCTTCTCTCACTCTCGTTTCTTTACTGCTCAATCTGTGGTATACAGCTAAGAATGCTCACAGATGGAGAAACAGGAACCAGAGATGCTTATAGGAAACAGACCTCACTTTAATGAGGAAAATCTTGGATTGGTTATCAAGCCTAGTTAATGCTGATGGCAGAAAAATTACAGGGAAGAATGTGACTCTGACAGATCTTACAGCATGGTGGCAAAATGGTTCATCATGACCTGACATGCCCCAAAGTGCCCTCACTCGTGGCAGGCTTCAGGGTGACTCGCCCCTGCCCACAGTGGTAAGAAGGCCATGATTGAGGTAAGATCTAAGGATGGGGTGGGAGCTTCTATGGGGACGGACAGCTTAAGCAAACATGTCAATTTATGGCTCAAAGCATAGCTATTAAACTCAGGGTTCTTAAACTCCTATTTCTTGCTGCCATGGCCTGAGGAAGTCAAAAGCTAAACTCAAAGATTCATCCTGTGGGCCAGTGAATTCACAGTCTTACAAGATCTTTTATGTAAAATGGAGAGCACTGACTAAGAAAGAACACAAACCTACAGGTTGGAATGGGGACTTGGGAAAGCCAGTGGTGTCTGAGAGCTACGGTCCTCTGGCTCCCTGAAATCTTTCTTGAAGACAAAGAAAAGCCATTCTCCTTTTTTTGGACAAGGCTCCTATTGTCTTGTGGAACATTCTCTCCAAATATTTCATTTAAGCAAAAGTTATCCAATCATTTTTCACACTCACAACCCTCTTAGACCTCTAATTATCTCCATAACTAGGGTTAGGCCCCAGAATGTTCTGAGAGGTCAAGTACAATACCAAATCTTGGTAGAAAAGACTTGTGTACCAAATAAGTAATTTATTTTTAGCACAAATCTGATCAACACCTATGGGGATGTGTTCTGAAGAGCTATATCAAGGTAGGAAGTATGCACTTGTGCATTGAACAGCATTGGATAGAGGGGTATTTTCTAGAGTCTGGATTAAGTGAGCCAGTTTAGGCAGCTAGGAGCAGATTTTGTTATTTATTTGGGAGATTTGTCATGAGCAAATAAGTAAAAAATATTTCTTTCACCTTACCATTGTCTCCAGAGAGGGCACCAAGATAATACTCCCTCTACCAAAGCATTGAGAAATGTGTGGGTTAGGTGAGCACCTTTTTTTTTATGGCATTCTGGTAGCCATTTTTTATAGGGTGCATTGATTGTGCTCTTAGCAAATATCAAACCTTGGCAATGAGGAGCACCACTAGTCAAGAGGGAGGTTTGGAGAGTGAGGAAAGAAACAGAATTTCAACCAAAGTCCCCTTCCAGCAAACTCCAGTGAAATCCCGAGCCCTTCCCCCAGGTATTACATGTGTCTTCTCAAGAGTGGTGAGTCCTCTCTCTCTTTGAGGTGGAGTATGGACCACTGTGGCTGAAGACTTGATGTAAATCCCTGAATCATTTTATTTCTAGCAAAACATAAATATGGGGGCTGGGGATATAGCTCAGTGGAATAAGTGCCTGCTTAGCAAGCGCAAAGTCCTGAGTTCGATCCCCAGTACCACAAAAAAAAAAAAAAAAAAAAAAACATAAATATGTTCTGTGTTCCTTGGGGAGAATTACAGAGATAATTTCTTTTACAAAAGACTTCAAAGATGGAGGGTCCACACAGTAAACAAGTCAGCCAGAACCAGTTGATGTTGCTTCTGACAAAGGTTGCTTGTGGGTAAAGGAATTGGAAACAGAAGTAGTAATAGCAACAGACTTGCGAGTGCTGCAGAGGGTGGGTGGGTGTTGGAGAAGAGATGACAGTAGATTATCATATGATTAATAACATGGTTGTTTTAATTGCCATTACTGTACCAGATGTGGTCTTTCTGTACTGAACTAAACTAACTCAGCCCCTGGTACTTCCTATGCACATTCTGATCTCAAAAATGCTTTCCCCTTTTCCTACTAATAAGTAGGAAACAGTGGAAGACATTTGTTTTTGTCTGGCTGGACTCCAGTGCTTCTTTGTTGTTTTACTTCAAGGCCCCTTTCCTGAGGACATTTGACCATCTCTGTTTCCCAAATGATACCATCCTGGCCTAGTACGTTGATAACATGATTATGATAGAACTCAGAAAGCAAGATGTGGTGGGTGTATTAGTAAGATATACATATCTGTGCCAAAAATATGAGATATATCTCATAAATATAAAGGTCATGTAGTAGCTTTTGGACACTGTATCAAATATCTGAGAGAAACTTATGAAGAGAAGAAATCTATTTTGGCTTCCAGTTTTGGAGGTCTTAGCCCATGATCAATTGACCCTAATGTTCTGGGCCTGTGGCGAGGCAGCACATCATGGTGACAGCGTGCACAAAGAAAAATCACTCATCTTATGGCTGGAAAGTGACAAAAGAAGTCTGAGATCCTACATTACCCCTCTTTGGCACATCTCCAGTGATCTCTCTGTCTGTCAGTCTCTATCTAGTACTGGAGATTGAAACCAGTTCTTTCACAATGAGCTATATCCTAGCCCATTTTATTCTGAGACAAATTCTTGTTAGGTTGCTCATGCTGGACTTGAATTTTTCTGTCTTCCAGAATGCAAAGATTACAGGCGTGTGTGCCACTGCACCCCGCAATGCCTCACCTTTTAAAAGTTCCACCACTTCCCAATAGCATTATGGGCTGGGGATCAAACCCTTAACATGGGGCCCTTGGGGAATATTCTGGATCCAAGCTGTCGTGTGCCTTCTCTGTAAGTTTTCTGAGAAAACCATGGAGGCCTTAAGGCATATCTTCTCAAAAGTAAAGAACTGTTTCTTTCATTTTGAAGCCCCTAAAAAGGAAGCACAATTCTTTCTGAACCTCTTTAGAATTTGGAGGCAACATATACTACATTTGGTAGTGCTATGTTCCCATGGTTCCGGTAACTCAAAGGGCAGCTAGCTTTAAGGCCAGCCCTGCTAGCTTCTATCTGCCTGAGCCTGCAACAGAAACAGCTCTTCTATTTTCAGCTTTATGACTGAGTCCTTTAGGAACCCTAGAGTGGGTAGTAGATGAATCCACTATGTGAGGCCTTGCCGGGTTCCACAAAGTATCACAGAAGAGGCCTCTAGGTCCCAGGAACAAAGCCATAAGCTCTTGGCGAGAATTTTTTTTGGAGGAGGGATTACATGTGAACTGTGATGGATGTTGAAAATCTAATCATAGAACACAAGTGAGCCTGAGCTGTGCATCATGAGGTGGAATTTAACTCATTCTCCTGGACATAAATTCAGGTATTTCGAGAAGCACCCATCTTTCAGACTTAGCAAGACCTGAAGACAGAAAAAAATTATTTGAGCAGATGGCTCACATCCCAGTCTGAATCTGCCTCCTATATTATGATCCATCCCTCAACCCACACCTAGACCTTATGAGGAATTTTCTTGATCAATTAACTGAAAAAAATTTAAACCTGATATCTGAATATATGTAGGTGTTGGCAGAAAATAGATGGCTGAAGAGTAACACTCAATGCAAGAGTGACCTTGAAGGATGTAAAGCAAGGAAATCTTACCAGTAGAGCTTGAATGGACTGCTTTTATTTTCTATTTAGGAGAAGGGAGCTGAGGTTAAGGTGTATGAATGGTCATTAACTGTATGGTAAGGAAATAGTAAAGCACAAGATCTGAGATTTGGTGAGCAGATTAGGGAAAGAATCTGGATGATCTCTGAGAATAGGCTCTCACAATGCAATATAATGCTCATCAAAAGTTTTTAACTATGAAGGTTCGTGTTAATAAGATCTACTTGACAGGTATAATGGTTGATACATTGTGTCAACTTGAGAAGTTTAGAAATTTAATGAAGCAATTCAGCATGGACCAGGGTCCTAAATTTGCAAACATCCACATCCTGATTATGGACAGAAACTTCAACAAACTGTTAGCTAAATAAATCTTTCCTTCCTTGATTTTGGACATCAGGTATTTTGTCTCAGCAATGAGAAAAAAGTAACTAGGACAGAATTTGGTATCAGGAGTGGGGTCACTGCTGACTACCTGACCATGTGGTTTAAGAGCCTTTGGAATTGGCTTGTGGGAAGAGTTTGGAAAGGTTTGGAGATGCTGCCTGAAAGAGTGGAGCTGGAATGCCTTAGGCTGTTCTGTATGGGAGATTCTGGTCAGAGCTCAGAAGACCAAAAGGCTGATAAAAATCCTGCCTATAAAGACTAGGTTCAGGAGGTTTCTGCTAGGAAGGACTGCACTGGTTGTTGTTGTACTCCAGACAATGTATATTACAGATTGGCAGAAAGTGTTCTGCATTTTGCTCATGTCAAGAGACTTTGTCTAAGACTGAGATTAAGGGTGGCAGGCTAATTAAGCGTGGTAGAAGAAATTTCAAGGCAGTCAAATGTTGAGGCAGTGTTATGGCTATTGTTAGGGGCTTTTAACCAGATCTATGTTGAGAATCAAGAGCAGAGAGCCCAGCAGGATGATTTAAAATGTGAATTTGGCCAGAAAGGAAGCTCTAGTAAAGCCGTAGACTACAAAGATAGAGCTGAGGAGAACTGATTGCTGAGAAGAAACGGGAGAATATAAAAGATGGCCTGAGGACATTATAAGAAGTAGCAAGTCTCCACCCTTTGCAGTCTCAAAGCTGCAAAAGTGAAAATTTTGCTTTGAAGAGAAATCCGCAGAGCACCACATTCCCAAATGGTGGAAGCATAGAAAATTTGTTCCTCAGAATCAGAGTCAAAATGCCCAGTGATCCAGGCACTCGACCCCTACAGTCAAGAGAGACGAAAGCCTGGCTACTGCTCCAGCTGGCAGAATATCTTGGCATCATCCATATGGTGCTGATTTTAGGTGCTTGCAGAATACAAGAATTATGGGGTTAAAAAGGCTTCCACCTCAATTTCTGAAAGCGTAGGAGGCCAGGCAATGTGCTCCTGAAAGGGTAGTGTGTGAAGCTGTGAATGAGAAGCCAAAGGTACAGTGGCAACCCCAGAAGTTTGAAAAAGTAAAGTGGGCCTAAGAGAGAAGCTACAGGAGCTGTAACCACCAGGAGTGCCGTAGGGGTAAAGTCACTCAAGCCCTTTGGAGCTCACAATTTGCCACATATTGTTTCAGTTGCTGGACACGGAACTACACAACATAATGTCTGCCCTCCTGTATTGTGGACTTGCTTTGATCCCAATATTTTGTATTCTCCTGTTCGTAACTTTTGGAATAGACATGTTTCTTCTGTGCCCTCTAATGTTGGAATTGTCTAAGTTTTCATTTCTATGGGGGCCTGCAACTAAAAGTTCGTCTTACATCTCAGTGGAGACTTGGGATTTGGACTTTTCAGCAATGTTGAAACTGTTAGGACTTTGGCAATTCTTGCAGATGGACTAAATGCTTTTTGTATAAAGGGATGGGTGTGAGTCTTTGGGGGACCAGGGGCAGAATGTTATGGTTCTAATGTAATATAATGTTGATCGTTCTTAAGGATTATTAAACCTGTGTTATAATGCTCAAGTTGTGAAATGATACGAATGAGCGTGTCTTTGTATCCGGAATCCTGTTTTAACAAAATATGCCTATTTGCCAAGTTGATTGGATTGTAATGGTTGGTACATTGTGTCAACTTGAGAAGTTTAGAAATTTAATGAAGCAACTCAGCAGGAGGCCAGAGTCCTCACTTGGTGAACACCCTCATCCTGTGCAAGAGGAGGACAGGGAGATGGTGTGAGTGCTACATCTGCCCTGAGGGAGAGCAGCCTGCTTACAATATAAGGGAGGGCTTGCCTAAGGTGTGTGAGGCCTTGGGTTCCAGCCTTTGCACTGCAAGAAAAGTACATTAAAGAGAAAAGGAGAGGAGGAAAGAGGGAGAGGAGTGGAGGGAGGGAAAAAAGAGAAAGACATAGACAAAGAGAAAAAGGAAGAAAACTGCTCAGCCATGGGCCATGGTTAAGAACACACACGTACCAGGGAGTTCTTCATTTGAGCACTTGCTCTGCCACTGTAGTTGTGACATTCCAGTCAAGTCACCTGACCTGTCTAATCTGTTTTCTTATCTATGAATAGGAATGACAATAACATCTGTGGTGGATTAACTAATGGTCAACTTATAACACCCAGCTGAAGTGAATCAGTGTGGTGCCGGCTGTGGAAGGCCCGGCTGTGGAAGGCCCACCTGAGGATTATGGCCAGCAGCATGAAAGGAGGATTGGAGGGGAAGATGGTGTGCTACCGATCCTCCTAGAGAAGCTTTGTTGCACTGGTTTTCCTGATATAAACTCAGCTGTTATCATTGGAGGAGCTCAGGTCCTTGCTGTCATGAGGATGGCTGCTGTTCTTTTCGGGGCGCTGTGGTCCTTACCTTGTGTGTTGCTCACTGGCTGTAATGCAGATCCCTCAGCCTGCAGGCATAGATCCTTCATCTTGCTGGTGCAGACATCCTAGCTTCTACCACATTGGGCCTTCCCAGAGCAGATCCTTGATACAGACTTGAAGGAGACATTGCCATAGACTCAAAACCTCCAGCTGGACTCATGCAAGACTTTGCTGTGGGATCCAGGCCCTCCCCTCAGCTGGATTCTTTGAGTCTCTAGTGTGTGGACAGATATCTTCCACTCTTCTGCACTTGACTGGGGTGAAATTATGTGTCCCGTATTAAATCTAACTCTTCACAAACCCTGACTACAATAACATCCATATCAGAGGGCCTTCTTGGGAACTAAATGAGAAAGATCTGTGTGAAATGCATAGAACAAGGATCAACGACACTATCTACATTTTTTCTAAATTGGTGTGAGTCTGCTGGAAATTTACTTAAAATTATATATGGCTAGTTATTATTTGGGTTGTTATCTGCCTTGTTTTCTTACCAGATTTCCTTTGTTCTTGATAGTTACTTTTATTTTATTTTGTGATGGTAGTCAAACTTGGAACCTGAAATATGCATGCCGGCCAAGTGTATTCCCGGCTCCTTGATGGTAACTTTAACTGGATTTAACTGTAGAAAGGTATGTGCTGGTCGAAGTAAATTGTGGAGAGTACACCAAGGTTGGCATCTGTCTCTCAATAGCTGTATGTGCTGCACAGTTAATTACTGGACTGTAACTTGAAAGTCTCCTCCAGGTATTTTACAGCTCCATCGTGGTGCATAGAGCAGGGCCACCAGGCTGGGCCTCACCTACACCCTTCCATCTCTGGGCATGACCCAGCATGGAGCAACGATAGGGGAAGGATGGGTGAAATTTATTGAGAGCCTATGTTTTCCCAGAACCACATTTCTTTTCTAAACATTTGATTAAAAAAAAATCAGACCTCTCAAATGAGCTAAGACATGGCAAATACTTAGAACTACTTTGGGCAACAACTCCTGCAAAAACTATGATATACATACTTCCTCCATGTATCATTCAAAACATGTTCCAAGTTACAGATATGAAATTGACTTGGAAAAAATGATCCAGCCTGTATAGAAAGGTCCAAAGCTGAGTAATTTATTTGACTATATTAAACAAATGACTTGAAGAGAAAGGAAATGGTTTAGTAATCCTCAGAATGATGAAAGGGAGATAATTATTTGGAATATGATGTTAAACATTTTCTCTTAATTTTAATTGAAGTTTTTCTGAATTTTACTCCTCTAGCTATATTTTAAAGTGGTGCCTAAACAGAGCATTCTAAAAAGAAAGCCCCAGGTAAGTACATATATTTAATAGATTTAGTTATTATGTCCTTATAAATGATAATTTTATGTTCTTATCTTTCTTATAGCTATGCTGTGATCACTTTCAACATTTCAAATATTATACTTACCAAGAAAAATACAAGTGTCTTAAATGAAGAACTTCCCAATTTAGGTAATAAAACTTCCACAAAATTCTGGAGAAATATTTTCTAAAGCAATAAAACTGGCAATGTTTGCAGAAAATGCGACCATATGCCTAGAAAAAAAGAATAAAAAATAAAGCATTAGAAATGATGGGACTTAGCAAGGGGGATGAGGGCTCAGTGATGGCACATTTGCCTAGTGTGTGCCAGGCCTGGGTCTGCTTCTCAGCACTACACACGCACACGCACACGCATGCACACACACACACACATACACACACGCACACATACACATGCACACATTCCTCACAAAGTTTAGCAATGCTGTCAGTGGGATCAACCTACTAAAATTAATAAAAATTCTTTGTCAGAAAACACCTAACAAGAAATTTAAAAATAAGAACTTTCCTTCATAATAGCAACAAAATCTATAAAAAGTGTATAAATTGAGCAAGAATTCTAAAGTCTTCTGTGGAGAAAATTAAATTTGATGGTTATAGAGGATGCTCTGAAAAATGCTGAAACATCCCGTGCTTATAGGTAGGTACATGCTTAATAGTTTACGCCAATGTTTCTATGTTAACTCATGATTTTAATTAATCATCCACGATTAATAGTCAAACCTTTTGAGGAACACATGAGAAGATCTCCACTTCATCAGTCCCTTAGAAAATACAAGCTGAAGCAGAAGCCACTGTGTGCCTATTCCAAAGGCTGACCTTGCCAAGTGTGACGAGAACATGGAGATCAGAATCACTGCAGCACATCTGGAGGAAACAAAATGCTACATTTCCTTCGCACACACACACCTATCCTGTAAACCAGACATCTATCCAAAAGAAACCAAGACAAACGTCTATTAAAATGTGTATGATTATTCTTAACAGCTTTATTTGTAAAAGCCAGAAATTGGACGTAACTCAAATATACATCAGCAGGCAACAAGATAAATAAGTTGATATGTCTTCACAGGAGGCAGTCATCAACCACCAAAAGAAATGGATATCAGTAAACACCACATACATGAATCTCAAAGATAATGTATGCTTTGTGAGAGAAGTCAGACAAAAATTAGACACCGAATAATTCATTGATGTAAAATTATAGGAAAGGCAAAGTAACCTGTGGTGACAGAAAGCAGATCAGTGGTGTCCAATATTAAGGAATGAAGAGGGAGGGCAGCAAGAGGCATGAGGCCTGAGGAAACCCGGAGAGAAATGGATACGCGTGTGCATTATCCCAATGATTGTGATGGTATCGCTTCTCGGCCTTTTGGCTAAGATCAAGTGCTGATCATTGTGATGGCTTTATAGGCATTCAAAATTTCTTAATACATTGGCACCACATACATCAACTGTATTTCATTAGAACTGTTAAAAGTAAGATACACTGACAGAAGTTTTAAAACATGGAACGAAGCCAGGCATTGTGGCACACACCTGTAATTCCAACAGCCAGGAGGCTGAGGCCGGAGGATTATCACAGGTTTGAGGGCAGCCTGGCTTACATAGTGAAACCTTGCCTCAAAAAACATAAATAAATATGAGATTTGTAACAGTATCATTTACATAATTAAATAATATATTCACACAAAATAATGAGAATTTTGAAAAAATAAGCAAATATATATACAAATATATGCAACAAATACAGTAAGAAACTGTCTTCAGAGCAGGTGGATAGGCAGGAGCTCTGTGGTTAGACCTGATGCAGAAGAGAATAAAGGGTGAAGTGAAATGGACTTGCATAGGTCATGAGGTTGATCAAAGAGTTCTACAAAAAAAAAAAAAAACTTTTTAAAGTTGTCTGTATAATAAAAAATGTTCCTATGTCAACAAGACACATTTTCCCCCTCAAAACTAGACCCATGCCTATCACCATTCACTAAAGTCAAAATGGATCAAAGATCTAAATATTAAAACAGAAACATTGAATCTACTGGTAGAGAAAGTAGGTGGAAATGTTGAGGACATAGGAGTAGGAGAGAGTTCATGGACAAAGCCCAGTCTGCACAGGAAACACTTCAAAGAATCAACAACTAGGATCTCATCTTATTGAAAAGTCTTTGTACATCAAAAGAAATCACCAACAGAATAAAAAGAAAACCCACAAGTTGGGAAAAAGTTTTATCCAACTGTCCCTCAGACAAAGGATGTCTATCTGCAACATATAAAGAATTAAAAAAAATCAGGGCCCCCAAATCCAAAGACCCAATCCAAAAATGGGAATCTGAGATGAATATACACTTCTCAGATGAAGAAATACAATTAGCAAATAAATATATGAGAAAATGTTCATTCAGCAATATTGGTCATTCAAGAAATGCAAATTAAAACAGCATTTTAACCATATCACCCCAGAAAGAATGGCTGTCATCAAGAAATCAACCAATAACAAATGCTGAAGGGGCTGTGGGAAAGAAGGAACCCTTCTTCACTATTGGTGGGAGCGTAGACTGGTGAAACCACTGTGGAAATCAGTGTGGAGATTCCTCAAAAAACTAGGATTTGAGTTCCCATTTAACCTACCTATTCCCCTTCTGGATATTTTTCTAGAAAAACCGAAAAGATCATAGCAGAGTGATATATGTGCACCCATGTTTATAGCAGTGCAATTTGTAGTAGCTAAACCTTGGAAACAACCCGAGTGCCCATCAAAGGAGGAATGGATAAAAAAGATGTGGTATTTTTATACAGTGGAATATTACTCAGCTTAAAGAAAGATAAACTTGAGGCTTTTATAGGTGAATGAATGCATCTAGAGACATAAGTGAAATAGATCAGACCCACATGTGTAAACATCATATTGTCTCCCTAGTGTAAGAAACTGAGCATTAAATAAAATCCAAAAGGTACAGTAGATATTGTAAAAGGAAAAGAAACTGCTCAAAAGGAAAGAAAAAGTGGGAGGAGGGAACGGAGAAAAGAAAGAAGGGGAAATATGCATATATAATTAATATATAATTATATAATATTGTAACTATAATGCTACATGTTATATATATATATATATACACAGTTACTTTGAGGATAACAATAACGACTATAACAAGCATTGTTGATTTCCTATCTTGTTTTGAAGTTCCATATTGTTTTTGTTTTTTTAATTCTCTTTAAATAAAATAAAAGGGGAATATTTCTGAGATTCTATGAAACCTATGCAATAATTTTTGCTTCCAAAAGTGGATAAATTACACTTTAGCACTCTTGGAAGTTGAATTGTTGCTTATATGTGTTACATTTTAGAAACTCCTATTAGACATATATATATACACACACACACAAGATGGCTAAGATAACTGTACTACCAATTTCTGTTGCTTTATTGAAAGGAACAATGCTTAATTATTTAATCAATTTTGCATGCCTATATCCGGTAATGTGAACAATTACTTTGAGGATGACACTGTGGACTCTAACAACCATTGCTGATTTCCTATCAACTTGTTTTGAAATTCCATATCGTTTTTGTTTTTTTAAATTCTCTTTAAAATACATAAAATAAAAAGGGAATACTTCTGAGTTTCTATGAAACCTATGCAATAATTTTTGCTTCCAAAAGTAGACAAGTTACATTTTAGCATTCTTGGAAGTTGAATTGTTGCTTGTATGTGTCACATTTTAGAAACTTCTGTTAGACATTCTGCTAGCAGCAAAATTCTGCATTTCAATAAGGGCATAATTACCATGATGTTTACAAAGCTCCGTCATTCCCTCCATGTAGGCCCATTGCACAGATGTTTAAGTGCCTTCAAGCTGTGTTTTCATATGTACAGCTAATAATTAATTCCTAGCTCTGGTTTCCCTTTAAATAAAGCCAACAATAACCAGAAGGTTAGCTTAGCACAGAGGTTTCCCTAAGTAAAACATCATTTATTTTTAGTTTATTGCAGATGTTGGGGGAGTGAAAAATAATTAAAAGTGTGTGCCTCCTTGTAACGTGCTATCTCCACTAGCTGAACTTCTAACCTGACATAAACACATTGCATCGGTAACCTGTTTCTCCTGATTATTAACCTTGAGTGTGGCACCCTATAAATCATCTCAGAAACAGCTGGCGCTCAGCGTTGCCCCAAAGGTACGTGATCATGATCGTTTTATATATATCTTGGTATGCAGACATGAAAAATTCATTGAAGACGTTGGTATTGTAAGACTTATTGTAATGAATTTTCTCAAAAACATAGATCATGCTTAAAATGGGTGTCTGCTTATTCTAATGCAGCCATTTATATCTTCTTGAATTACCTTCGCCATAGCTCAGCCATTTTCTTAGAGTCAAACATGATGATACCTAAACAGATTTACTGCACCACTGTGCACTGCTTCAAAGCAGAAGTTCGCTTTTTTCTTTTTTCTCTTTCCCTTTCTTTCTTCCTGCATGTGAATGCCTACAGAATACAAGGGTACAGATATTTCAAATAGAGGGAATCATTTGGAAAGATATTCTTTCAATGCATTCCCATCCGTTTGGGTCTATCAACCATGAGTACATAGAGAATCCCCTGAAAGCTTATGCTTCTTCTCACTCAACAAGATGTTCCAATAGTCCAAGAAAAAGAAATGTATCATGTCTACATTTATAGAAGAAGGAAGTGTTGTTCTAAAAAATTCCACGAGTGTCAAACTCTGTCCCCGAGCAAAGGAAGCAGTCCCAGTGAGGTGGTGACCTTCTGAAGGTCACACATCTAGGAAGGACAAGGGCTCAGATTTGGCTTATCTCGAAGTGCATCATGTTCTGAGGTACCAGAGGATTTCAACCTAGGAATTGGGGAAGGGGATGGTTCAGCCCACAGTGAACACGTGTTGCCTTTTTCTGCTGGAAAATCTATGTGCACAAACATGTGACTAGAAAAGTCTAGTTACCATAGGTTTTTAAATCATCATTCTTCGTTTAATTGCTTTGTTTTTGTTTTTGTTTTTGAGACAGGGTACGGCTCTGTAGTTCAGGCTGGTCTTCAATTTAATGTTGCAGCCCAGGTTGGCCCCAAATTCACCATTCTCCTGTTTCCCAGGTGCTGGCTTTAAATCATCATTCTTTACCAGCTATGAGCTGCTAAAAACAGTAAACCTTTATTGTGTCCTTAAAATGAGCTTTGGGAAAGAGACAAGGTACCTGGCAGCAGAACTTTTGGGCCCGCATTGCCAAATACCGTCTCTCTTGGAGCCCAGAGCCGGCCCCATAGTGCCCCTTTTCTCAAAATAGCCCAAGTCTGCTCCTTCTGACTGCAGCACCTGAGGGTACTGACATTTGGGGCTGGATAGTCTGGCAACAAATTAGATGTTGGACATTTTAAATAAGAAGGCAAGAATTCAGACTGCCCGCTGGTAGGCAGTTTATGCCCAAAGCCCTTCTCCTCTCACCACAGCTTCGTCTTCCTAAGGAGGGAAAGCTGAGTGCAGCTCTCTAGGGCCTATTTTGTTTTGATTTGATTTTTATACTGAAGGGCGAGTAGGGACTGGAGCAAGGGCCCTGAGCGTGCTGAGGCGAGGGAGGGAACTGAGGGCGCTGGCTGCCATCTGGCAAGGGCACCCACACCTGGGCTGTCCAGGAACCTGTGTTAGCTTGGCAGGGATGCTGTGTGCACCTCCTGGCCAGCTTCCTGGAGCCAGGCAGGGAGGAAAGGGCTGGTTGTGTGAAGACCGAAGGGAGGAGCCTAGAAGATTCCTGAGATGGCTCCCAAATGCTCTCAGCCCCTGTAACTGAGGGAACTACTCATTCCACCAAAACAAGTACACACTCTCCGAGTGCTGCACAGTACAATGGGGATGGCATTCCCTGTGGTACTGTCATTGCACAGGGACATGAGCACAATGGTGGACATTGTGAGTGTGCATTCTGTGCCAGTGTGCTACAGTGCTCAGAGCATGACCTCATTCAGCCGCCAGGACGGCCACATGTGGGATGCTGCTGACACCCCCACTCTGCGCGGTGGGCGGGGGGCAGTTCTCCGTGCTTGCTGTCATGCGGGGAGGGAGAGGCCTCTGCCCAGGAGGCATTTTAGGAGAAAGCACAATTTAAATGTGGGTTTTCCTCTTTAGGGGCTGGCCTGTCTTATACTTTCTTTCCATTTCTGAAGTGGAATTAAAAGCAATTCCCCGTCAACTTCAAGTTCCTTTGCCAGTTTGGTCTCAGAGGGAGTCAAAGAAACCCTGAAGACTAGACTGCATGTAGGGACCCTCTCTCCAGAAAAACTGCACAAAACTGGGCATGCATATTCGGGTGGTTTGGGATTGCCTCATCACATTCCAGGAAAGTCCAGGCTGCCAACAACTACTGGACTATAAATTAGTTTAGAGGGGAATGGCCACTTCTTTAATGACATCGACTACAACAGACAATATCAGTGTGCATTAGACAAAGAATATATTTTATAAAGTTTAAAAAATTCCTGTCCAAATACTAATGTGCATAAGACCCTAGTGTTAGTTGTGTTGCTCACTAGCGTTGAAGAACCTGCATTCTAGAAGCCACACCCAGCCTTGGCTTCATCACCTCGGCTGAGGTCTGTGATGTGCTCCCAGCCTAGAGCTGCACCAGCCCAGTTCACATAGAGCATTCCTTCAGGCCAGAGCCTTCCCCGCCTCAGTGTGCACACACTGTGTTCTCCCTTTCCACTTCTTTGGAACTCATCTGACAATGATGATCGTTTTGAAGTTATTTATTGAGTGCCAGTTTTGTCCCAGACACTAAGGATTTTGCATATTTCCTATTTCTGATGCTCATACAACAAGGAAGGCAGGTTTATTATTATTATTATTATTATTATTATTATTACTATTTTATTATAAAGGCACAAATGAGAAAGAAGAGGCTCAGAGATGAATTCAATCATCTGTTTTCACTGAAAGATAGGAGTTACATGGTTGGTGTCATAGTCTGGTAGAAAGACCACATTCTGTGGTTTACATTCCAAAGACCAACTAGCAAGTTCTAACTAAACCATTTGCTAACCTGGAATCCCTGAGCCTTAATTTCTTTCATCTCTAAAGTTAAAACTATACTGTTTCAAAGTGGCAAGCAGCAGCTGAGACAAACGTATGACCCATTCTCTGAACCCTGGAAAGTACAGGCAGGTGTGTTATTTATATTAGTGAGCTCCTCAACATACAAAGGTCAGTACCCTTACTGCTTCCTCTTCCCCTTCCCCTGCGTGCCAGCACACCTTCCAGTTTCACATTCAGTATTTGCTAGTTGATTTCTGCTAAAGGAAAGAATGATGCTTCTTATTTCCCTTTTCCCTTTGCCAGCATAACAAGCTTTATTTCATGCCGTTTGTCCTTAAGAGGCGTAATGTAAAAAAAACCCAGAGAAAGAGAGAGAGACAGAGAGAGAAGACAGAGCGAGAGAGACAGAGAGAAAGATAGAGACCAGTCAGCCTGGATGCCAATTTCAGACCACTGTGGCCACCATTTTTAGGTCGCCATTGGCCTCACCTTTATATATATATATATATGGCTGGAGATATAGCTCAGTGGAATAAATGCCTGCCTAGCAAGTGCAAGGTCCTGAGTGTGATCCCCAGTACCCCCCCAAAAAAGAAAAAACAACAAAAAAAACACCATAAAAGGTATATGATTAAGTTAAAGCAGGACAGAATGATGTATAGGTCATTTAACTAAAGTTTCTCAATTGTTTTGTTTTGTTTTGCAGTAATTTAAAAGTATAGACGGCCTCTCCTTCAAGCAAGATCCTGGATGAGGTCAGGTGGAAAAAGTTCATATTACAGGGACCCTGTGACAACTGATCAAGTCACACACCCTCTCAGGTCTCTGGGCTCAGTACCTTCTCATTTAATTATTCAACACATTTAGCTACAGTGGGCTAGGCAGGATAATTTGTACTTGCAGCAGCTCTTAAAACAGTAACTCTGCCTAAACCTTTCAGCTCGGGTGGACTTCACTGTGTCCTTGAGGACAGGGAGCAGTGTCATGCACTGCACCATCCAGGAAGGTGACTTTACCACAGCCACATGCATCTTAAACCTGTCCAGTGGCATGGCACCTTCATCAGCCTCGCCATCTGCGTGCTGTCACATCTGAAAACCATACCACACTTCAAGGTAACATTGCCGACTGCCAAGGGTAAGCTTTCTGAAAAGCATGTCATCTGGAGATGCAACTTGGGCCATTTAGCTACTTGAGTTCCAAAGGCACAGAGAAAGCAGCGATTCCTGAGGTCGTTTTTCTTCTTGCGTGTCATGTGCCCAAGCTTTCGTAGTCCCTTTCCATTTTTGGAGGGCCACCGTGTTTTGCCCTTCTGGCCTGTCCCCAGACTACATTAAAAGCTAGCATAAACACACAAAGCATTCCACCACGATACCATAAATACTATTCAAGGTTTTCAATAATATCCCAAATATCCTAATAAACAATTGATACCTGCTTGCTTCTTGGTAAAGTTTTCCTGGTGGAGATATAAAGGAACATCTTTAATTGCGCCCCCCCCACCATGTGTTCTGGAATCCCCTGAAGTTCTCTCAAAGTAGGCTGGGGACTGAGAAGCCATGCCACACACCTGTTTTGAGTTGCCACAATGGTGTTAATATTACATCTTTCAGAATACACAGAGTCTGTCTAAAATAGGGCAGGGGCTGTTTACAACTACATTTTGGGAAGTGAGGGGGAAATGAAGGTCCTTCAATGGTTTTATGTGACCATTGGCTATTCCAGGTCAGTCCAGTGGTTCCTCAGCAGCAGCCACAGCTGAAGAAGCAAAGCTGGGGGGAGCTGAGCAGTGGGATGCGCGGTCTGGGGAAGAACCATGTCTCTGCAGCCAGACACGGTGCGTCTCGGGGTCCAGGAACCTCACAGTACATGCGAGGGAGCCTGGAGATGCCTGGCAGGGCCTCCGCCTAGCAGAGAACATTAGCTCTGCCGCCGCGGCCATGCAAATCCATGTGAGAGCTACAATAGTCCAGAAAGCCCTCTGAGTGGGAAGTGATGAAGTAACTCGTTGTGCAGAAGACATCTTCATCCCCTGCAAGAAGTGCAGGTTTCAGATTCTGTCATCTCCACTTCTACAGGCTGAGGCTGCCTTTCAGGGCCAGCCAGCCCGATACAAGGGAGTGATGACCTTAAGGGGAATAGTCAGTATCCAGGAATCCTAGAAAATGCTTAATAATGTTCAAAAATAGACTCTCAGTTGCATAAATTGTACCATAAAATCAGCGTGGGTGTAAAGCATGCTTGCAATTGCTTGTGAACACCATTTTTAAAATTTAACTTGAACGTTCATCTTTCAGTCATCCTTCATTAGTTACTTTTACCTTGTAGTGTAAGAATCCGGAAACTTCTGGTATAATCGCCAGAGCACACCATCAGTGGTTATCAAAAGTCTATACATTGGTGTAACATACACCTGTAATCCCAGCATTCCGGGAGGCTGAGGATCATAAATTCAAGCCCAGCATGGGCAACTTAGTGAAAGCCTGTCTCAAAGTAAAAAAATTAGAAAAGGGCTTCAGGATGTAGCTTAGCATGAAAGTCCTGGATCCAATCTCCAGTACTGCAAAAACAAGTAAGTAAATAGGTTTGTACTTTGATCTGTTCTAGGTTTGCATATTTTAAGATTGTAGGTTGAATGTTAGTAGCTTATACTTGATGGTTAATAGTTAAGATAGATGGTCTGCAGCTAGCCACTGCACTGAGAAGCCTAATCTAGTTCTGGCTGCCACACTTGTCTGGCCACGTGGCCCCAGGCAGATGACCCTCGCACCCCAGGTAGAGGGGTGGTGGCAACAACTCAGGCGAACTCACTGAGATGTGGTGTGGATTAACTCCCGAGAACCTATTAATGAGCAGAAGTGCGGAATCCTGCAACGCTGAGCTTCCTGACTCCTACAGAAGCAGAAGGGCGTCCAGTGTGTGGCGCAGGCAGTTTTCCACCCTCCGCGGCCACATGCATGCCCCGGAACCGCGTGGGGTGCAGCCCGCTTAGGTCTCAGTCACCTGGGCTGCAGGTGGGAGTTTCTTAAACTGAGGCTGGTTTTCAGTTGCAGAGCACGTAAAGCCTTAGTCTCTGGCTCCTGTCACAGAAGAGTCAGGTTTCACGGTTGTAATTTTGAAATTGAGCTTTCACATCAAAATGCAGAGGTGCAGGGCAGGGGAAGTGGAAGACACCTGGAGTGATTCCTAAACAGTATTTTAACTTGCTTCTTCTGCTTGTTACACATTACAAACCTACTCCACTGTCCTTGGGCTACAACTCAAAATTCACCGTTCTTCCTTAGGAAAGACCTAGAGAAAGGCCGCCTCACAGGAAGGACGCAACTGGGGGTGGCGTCACCACCCTGAAGTAACGTCTAAATGTGCAGATACAAATTCTGCCGTCTTTGCTCAAGGCTTGACAACCTCCGTCTTCCTAGGAGCTAAGCAAACTACGAATCATTCTGAAGATAAAGATGTCAGATTTAGAAATATTTGAAATTTTTTCTACCCTGTTCCATTTTATTTAAAATATATGGTATATATTTGTTTAGGAGATCCCAGTTAAAATTTAACTCTACATTGGAAGATCCAAAATAATTGCGATAGACCAATGTATCCATTAGGAAGTTGGGATTCCATTATGACCAATAAAAGGACTTACATGGTCCGAAATACCTCAAAAATGACCGTTCTCAGATTCGTTTGAAAAATCCCCAAGTTGGGTGACTCCTCCACCAAGAAAATATCAGGGATGAAACACTTTTTTCATTGAAGGCATCTTCCACTAGATGAAATCATACATTAGATGAAATTCCACAGGTAATTTACCAAATGTAGTTTCCTACAAGGTGTCTGTAAAACTGTGGTAAATCTTATCTGAACTAAGAAAATACATAAAAGTGCCCATTAAAGAGCTATACTGAATGAAAAAAGATCGATCCTAACTTGTAAGTTCTTCTTAGTAGAAGTCATTTACATTGTTCTGCTTCCTAATTTAAATGTATTGATGGCTCTGGACAGAGATGTTCCCTGCACACACTGCTACCGTAATGCCGTGCATTCTCCCCTCCATCTTCAGAAGTAATTTTTAAAATTCTTTCCAAAGATATTTGACAAATAATTTTCATTCAACTGAAAATTTTGTAAAAGGACACGAAGGAAAATTTTTTTTACTGTATATATATATTTTTTAACACTAATCATGACTTGCCAAGAAAGAAAGGTTGACTTTACCTTTAGCTGTAGTTCAGTAATCCTCCTGGAGTTACCTCAAATGGAGGCTTCACCTCTTTAAAAATCTATCCTCGGTCTATTGACCGGTTTTCATTCCTGTTGCCACCCACTAACAGACCCATGTCAGCCGCAGCCTTCTCCCAGCTGGGACGCCTGATCCTCCTTCACAAGCCTTATTTTTGCATTGTTGTCATAATGACCTTTTAAAAACATAAACGTGACCATTCCACTTTCTTCAACAGAATCTTTCCAAGGACTTTGTGTAGTGCTTAAGTATGAAATCCGAACCTTGAATTTCCTTGCCACCCTATCACCATTTCATAGTCTTGATCTGCAAAGATTTATTTGTAATCTATCCGCCATTTCCCCCTCCCAGAAAGTAATCTCTATGACAGCGGAGGATTGGGATAGTTTTTGATTTCTTAGTTCCAACCATGGCATCTAGTACATAGCACCCAGTAAGTACTTGCTGACAAATGCTGATCCCACTAGTACAGTAGTTAAAACTTAATTTCTCTATACAATAGAAATACTTATGGGGTAGAATAAATGAACTAAGTGGGACTGAAGTTGACTTAGTCAGACCTCACTTTCTTCCCAGCTCTAACACAACAGCCCCTCTCTCTCCCTCTTGCTCCCTTCCCCTCCCCCAAGTACTAAGGATGGAATACAGGGCCTTGTGCAAGCAACCTAGGTAAGCACTCTACCACGGAGGTACATCCCAGCTTTTTTTTTCAACTTCGGATAAGCCTCCCGAGGTTGCGCACACTGGGCTGGAACATTTGATCCTCCTGCTTTCACTCTTGGAGTAGCTAGGGTTATAGGTAGTAGGGCCACTCTTGCCATCAGTAGGTTTTATTTCCCAACCTCAAAATGTGCAAATATACAAACACTTCACATCATTCCTATATAATGATTTTCTGAGACCTAATAACATAGGGCCTCAGGAGGGTGTGCTGTAGTCCGGCTGACTCCATCTAAACCCGGTCAGTGACACTCCCCTGCTTCAGCTCTGACGGTACAGCACTTTCTGCAGAAAGATGAGACCAAGCAGCAATGCCACGGGCAGCAATCTCCACCCTGATAGATCACTCACACTAAGCACACACTTCACACTGATTTGCACCACACTGAATTGAAAACGTTTCTCATGTGGATGCAAGATCTGGTGTCAAGAACTGACTCTACTGGCAGGAAAACAAAGTACCGCCTACTGTCATTTAAAGCCTTGTCAACAGAGGAACTGCAAATACCACACAGAGTGGGCACCGACTTGCCCAGACAGGGTTCCCACAGGCTGTACGCAACGGATGCCTTTGCTGTGAAGATCAGCATTGCTCTTAACGTCTGATGCTAACAGAGACAGTCATGTGTTTTTCATTTAGAGGGGCTCACAAGCAAATTTCCAACAAAGAATTTTAGGAAAAGATCCTTTTATAATGTATTTATTAAATAAATTGTCCCTCCTAAAGTCTTTCAGTTATTTAAATATTTAAATTCTCCATGCTTTGTGCAGGTCTACTCTTATTTTCCATGTTCAAAGAATTCCATTTCAGAAGATATTCTAAGGCACTTCCTTCCAATGCACGCTGCCTGTTACCTTCCAAGAGAAAATAGTAATGACAATCACTAGATACAACCAGAGGACCTACAGAGTGGAGGTTTCAAACAGTTCCCTTTCCACAAACATAATGGGCATACTGTCACCCTTGGGATAGAAACTGAATGAATTTCCCTACCTAACAGAATTCAGAGACTGTCCTGTCACACACTGTGTGAAGAAGGGTGGCCTATGCATGTGCACTGGGAGAGGATATGGAGGTAGCTTGAACAGACACAAAACCACTCTATTTGTATCTCTTTTCTGGCTGGATGGAACTATGGTTTTGTGTTTGTTCAGGTGACACAGAAGGGTAAAAACAATAGATCTCAATTACGTCTCACTTCAAATATCAAAGGTCACGAAGAGGTCTACAAACCTGGTCGTTTTTGAGACTGTGTGTGCATGTACACGTAAGTAGGTCTGTTTTAATTCCACAAGGGTTTATCCACAGACAGGTTTCTGGCATTAAGTTCTGGTCTGCAGGACGCCAGAGCGCCTTTGTGTCCCTTTGCTGACACTACAGCATTGTGTTTTTCTACCCATTATCCAAGGGTAAGTGACCTAGATATGGTGCCTATTAAAGCCTCATTCTTCTTTTGCCCTTTTGTTCTTCCGTGTACCACGTTATCACATGCTGCACACATTTTTAAGTATTCTCAGTCTCAGATGCTCTTTTGGGAGAGTAGTGGAGGGTTTTTATATGTGTTTCTGTTGAGATAACTGGCAGAGAACTACGTGAAGATAATACAAGCTTTTCCTTCCCATCTAGTCTTGAGGATAATCAGTTTAGTGTATTACTAACAGCAGCTAATCTAGTATAAGAGGCTATGTCAAGAAACTTTTATACAAAAGCCAGAATGCTGTACGTGCGTCTACTGTGAATACAAAAAACAGAGTGAACACCAGTTCCCCTGCACACTACGTTCTATAATTACATCTCTGCATATCATGGGTCACTTTTATTAAAAGCATCATTACTACAGTTGGCAGCAATTTACATTTTATCTTACATGATAGCAGTTTTCAAAGAAAAAATAAAAGAACATCACAACAAAGAAAAACAATACATTTACAAAGTCATGTCTGTAAACTTCAAGGCTAGTTTAGAGCTGAGGTAATGCTGTTTTAGCTTTGTGGCTAAAGTAACAAAGTCCTTTAATTTAAAAAAGGTACCTGATTCTTACTTCTCTCACTCTTTATTTATTCTTCTATTTATTTTGTTTATACCAGTGCATTACAAGACCACGAGACAATGGAACTATAGTTCTGTCTGGCAAGAACCCTCCCAGTAGGTTAATTTCCAAAGGGACCCTTCACATTCAACAGCTGCCTTATTATTGCTGCGCCTCGGGACAGAGACGTTCACACTAACGTGGGGATTGTCAGAGTGTGTGGATGTGTGTATAAACAAGTGTGGGAACCCCATACAGTCCTAAAGGGAAACGAATGAGCAAGTATATGTATGGTAAATTTCATCTTGACCTTCACAGCAAAAGAATTAAAAGTTAAAATTAAAAAATTAAATATATAACTTCATACTTCCTCGAGCAGCACTTCCTTCCATTAGTGCCACTCAGTTACAAATTGCTCTTTATTATAATACCAATGGTACCAAAAGGAAAAAAAAGCAGAGCATTATGTAAGTTTCCTTAAAAACACATGATCACCTCTCAAATTTCATCTCTCCTAGGGATAATAAATAATGCACTGCACAATACTTAATGACCAAGATACCTTTTGACACACCTGTATAACATGACTTGGACTTTTTTTTTGCTACACTATGTTACAGAACAGCTTATAAAACTAGGTATGAACATTAACTGTGAGTGTAAACAGTAGGACTACCACTTGTCAAAAGTTTTAAACACTTTAACTGGAACTGGTACTGGTTATTCATCATTTTCATTGTTTTCTATTTCATCCCCCCCATCAAGTGAGTCCAGCTCTTCGCCCTGTGCTATTTCGTCTTCTAAGATGGAGGACTCTGCAGTCTTGTCCAGGCTCTCCTCAGCATCGCTGCCTTCCAGGGTAGCTCCGTCTTTAAAGGGGCCTCCCTCCGCCTTGTCAGCAGCCTTTTCTTCACTGGAGCCCGCAGTGTTCTGGAGCCCGGCCAACGCCGGGAACCCAGGCAGCGTCAACCCGCCCAGCCCTGGAGGTAGAAACACGGACGGGTAGAAGAGGCCCGGGGCCACGGTGGGCAGGAGGAAAGGGTTGAAGGCCAGCGGGCTGGAGGGCAGTCCAGCCGGGGCAGTAGCAGCACCAACGGATCCATTTGCAGAGTCAGTAGCTGAAACAGCATCTGTGCTTTTCTCAGAGTCTTTGTTCTCGTCGTCATTCTCATTCGCTTTCTCTTCTACTTTTGAAGTGCCGTCTTCCGGTTCTCCTTGACTAGACGCAGTAGTGGTGTTTCCAGTAGCAGCTGAGAGAGGGTTGTTCAACAGCCCGCCCAGTCCAAACACGTTAGGCAGGCCTGCCATTCCTGGCAGCATCAGGGGCAGCACGGCAGCAGGGTTCTTAGCATCACCTCCGGCAGCGGCAGCTGTTGCCAGTCCTGGAGGGAAGCCCATGAGACCTGCCAGCTGGAGGGACTGGAGGTTCTGGAGATTCTGAAGGCTCGTCAGGTCCATCCCAGCAAACAAGCTGTTCACCAACAGAGGATTGATTCCCGAAGTGGAGGCGACAGCGGCGGCGGCTGCAGCTGCTCGGGCAATGTCACTCTTGGGCCTTCTTCCTCTTCTGCCCGCTCCTTCTCCCCGCACCACAGGTCCAGTGAGAAGACGGTCAAACATTGACTCAGGAACAAAACCCTGAAGAAAGGGAGAGGCAGACAATGGCTATGAAGATTGTGTGTGAAAGTTCAGGTTCAACAGTGGCCTCTGAAACTTGATATTCTCAATGGAAATACTCAATTTACACTCTGGAAGCTGAGTGACAGGGCTAGGGACCCAGCTCAGGCGGACTTGCCCAGCGTGCGTGAGGCCCTGGGGCCCATCTCCAGCAGCCAGGACTACAAGAACAAACAAAAAAGTCCAAAACCAAACCAACTAACAAAAAAAGGTCAATGATAAAACTGTTAAAAGGGAAGTTATACACCTGTGTGTAATTTTCATTCGCAAGTTACCTGAAAATTAAACAGCTACCAAAGATTTTTAATGATTAAAAGTTGTTAATTTTTACAAAGTAGGACCCTAAAGTAGTTGTACAGAGTAAATACAGGCTACTTCACATTCTCCAGTGCGTCCTTCTGGTTAGCTCAAACATGCCACTATAAGGAAAAGTAACCGAAAGCTGTGGAACGCTTAATTACAGTTCAGTTATCTGCTCTAGGTAGTTACATTTACGACAGAAGTCTTCCCACAGATGTTTGTAACAAGTCTATTCTTAATTTCAAAAATTTGAAAACAACCTGGAAACGCTTCAGTGTGGTGTTGAACTAACTTGGGGGATCTACCCATGCAATGGAGGAAAAAACTTTACTGAGGAAAAAACCAGTCTTTTGAGACCTACAACCCTTTAGATGAGCTGCAATATGATGAATGAAAGAAGTTGTCTCGGAGGATTACGTGCTTTTGTATCTCTGCTTTATTACCTTTAGCAAAAGATAAAACTTTCTGCATGGGAAACAGGGTCACCGCAGCCAGGAGCTCAGGGTGGCGGACGGGACAGAGGCTGTGGTGCTATGGAGCTCTACTCTAGCCGCGGTGTCAGTTCACAAAACTGTGTGTGTTATGACTGACACAACTATAAACCAAAAGGGAAGAGTCAATTTTATTGTACGATTTAAATAAAAAGGATCAGCATGTCATTAAATTTAAAAAGAAAACTAGTAACAAAAAAATTTAGGCAGAATTGTTATATTATTTACATATGTAAATTAAGAAATCAGAATAATGTTACTTATCTTAACTAGCACAAATCTGATTGCACAGATGAGCTGCAAAACAGGGTTATCTGGAATATACTCCAAGACAATGAAGTGTATCTCTATACAATGTTTAAAAATCAGGGCTGACAAATTAATTCACTTCACTTTAATGACATACTGATGTGAGACATGATACATTAACGACGTATGAAATAATATACGAAAATAATGGATTTTGTCAACTTTTTAAGACTAAGTTACAACTGAATAATTAATGGCCAACAGAACATAAAGAAAAACTCAAGGAAACAAGTTTGGATACCTGTCTTGACAGATACATAGAGTCCATACTTACAGACTGCTTAACGATATCAGTCCAGTCTGGTGCAACTGCAAATTCAGGATTTTCCTCCAGCCACCTAGGTAGATCCTTCATCGGTGGGGCCATGGCTCCGCCCATCTGGGAACAGGCATTAGATGGTGATTAACAATACACAGTCTACCCATCCTGCGCTCCTCACCTCTCCCTGTCTGTCTGTCTGTCTCCACCTACCTACCTACCTATATAGCTAGACACATATTACAGAACAAACAGGATTCTTTCTCCTTATAAATGATGGATAAAACAATTTTTTTCCTAGGATAAGAAATCATATATTGATTAATTCCATTTTCCAACATTTACCTTCTTCCCATTTCGTTTATTGACAACAGGCACCCTTTCTTCTCCTGTCAAAGTATTTATATCCAACTTATTAGGATTTCGACATCTATGTCTTTTCTGTTTCGGTTTTTGAAATGAGGAAAATAGCACATCTGCATTCTTCTGCAAAAGGAAAAACATAGTTAGTAAATTTCTATTTAATACTCTTTCCTATATAAATGTCAAGAACAGTCAAGTCACTTTCAATTTTTATGAAGGTTTCTTTTTCTTTGAAAGGATCCCCTCACCCCATCAAAGAACCAAACAAGTATGCAGGTTGAGAATTTGCTTAATCAGTAACTCCACTTAAAGGTTCTCTTCAAAAGTATAACCAAATCATGATATTTTTATTTTTTGAGACAGGGTCTCACTAGTTCAGGCCAGCCTTGAACTCATGGCAATCCTCCTGCTTCAGCCTCCCAAATGCTGGGATTACAGGCATGGACCACTTGCCCGGCTTCATGATATTTTTAAAGGAAGCTTTCTATAGCACCTTTATTAATTTCTACTCAAGTGACATTAATGAACAGAGATCATATCTGATCTGGAGAAAAGAGATTTTTGTCCATGTGGATAGAAGTATCTTGTTGCGGGGAAAAGTGATGGGACATTCTTGGTAGCAAGAACACTGGGAAGAATTCAACGAAAAACACAAACTCCTACATTTAAGTTAAAAAGAAAATCAATTACATCATAAAGGAAATAAAAGATTTGTGTTGCCAGTTAGCAAACAATTTATGTGATCAACCACTTGGAAATATTAACTAATGTTTAATAAAAAGAAACAACATAAGAGTTGGTAGTAGTTAGTAAAATCTTGGACCAGATTTCCAGAGTAATAGCATCATGGCACTTTGGGTTGGTCAGGCCTTATCCGTAGTCTAGGGAAAAGTGCGTGTGAGCCTGTTATCCCAGTAGTGCGGCCACCTGGGAGCCATGTCCTGTGAGGAGCGATGAAGGAAGTCACGCCTGTCAGGTGGGAAGGGGAAATGAACAACAGACATCTCCAGGTAAGTCTGACGCTGCCCTTCAGCAGGACGGACCTACCAAACGCAGAAGGCGCAGCAGCAAAACTGTCAAGACCAAAAGATATTCAAACAAAAGGCAGAGAGGAATCAGCTGTCAGGGATGTCCATGCTGGATGGGAATCAGGCAGACTGGCACAGCTCAAACTCTGTAATACTTACTGGTACATAACTTGGCGTATCAACGGTGTAAGTAGGGTGCAGCTTCAGCCACTCAACTAAATCCTTGTTTTTAGGAGCGTCTTCCCCCACCAGTCTTGTCCCATCTTCAAGATTTGTAACAGGCATCCGTGTGTCTGGGTCCAGCTGTCCGGGAGAAGGAATGTTTCTTATTGGTGGAGTCTCTATATCTTCTTCAAAAGCTTTGGTCACCTCAGCATCCTCCTGCAGAAATTGCACAATGGCCTGAATTCTCAGAGGAAGAGAGATTCTGATAAAGTCCTATCCCAAGAAAACACTCTCCTAGGATCTTTCACTAGAAATGGAAAAAAGTTACTTAAAACATGGCAGTTTTGGAATGGCTACTAAATTAGAAAGAGACACTTCTACATCATGCTTCACAATGTACAATTAGTAATCAAGTAGGAAATTCAAAGTCTGGCAAGGCTACATGCTTTCAGATACGAAGCAAGTCACTAGGACAACATGCAAGGTGTGGTTTGAGCTGGACATGCAAGAAATGCAGTCTTTCCTTTCCTCCTGGGGCGTCCATGGAACACGTTCCACAAGCAAAGCGTAACTCTGCTGGTGGAAGGCTCTGTGTTATGGATGCAGAAACACTGGAAAGAACAACTTTAGTGACAGCCAATATTCTACGGCCACACGGCAACTGGAACGTAGTTGTTCTTTCCATCTCCAGACACTCATCTCTCCTTTCCCAGGGCTCCGTCTTTTCCTGCATATTATGATTCCAGTTCCTGCACTCTTCAATCCAGGCTCTACACCGACACATGGGACTTAGTTTACGAAAACGCAGCTCTGTCCAGTTCAAAAACTTCCATCACGTCACTCCCTACTTAAACTGTTAAATCTGAGCTCTTCAGTACAGCAATCAAGGTCTTCCACAGTTTGTACCCTGCCTTCTCTCCAAGCTCACATCAGCTGAATTTTGCCTATTCACCAAATTCCCCAGCCAAAACTTTTCAGTTCACCAGACAGTGAGAGGCCCCCACTTGCCTTAGGCATCTACTCCAACCTGATCTTCAAAACTTAACCAAGTATACGATCATCTCTAGGGAATTTCACCAAATCTTCCTTCTTCTATGCCCAGCCTTCCTTTGCGCTTATGCTGTACCCCAGGCATGACTTGGTCATATACAACTATGATATAGCATCACAATGTTGAATCTCCTTTATATGAAATGTGTGGAACCAGAAATGTTTCAGGCTTTGAATTTTCTGGATCTTGGAATACACATTAGGAGATATCTTGGGGGAGGGACTCACATGTAAACACACTTGTTTGTTTTATATATACCTTCCACACACAGCCTAAGGGCAATTTTATAGGGTGTTTTACTGTATCTTCCTCTCTACTATAATCTCTCACAGGAAGTCAGGTGTAGAATTTCTTACTTTTAATGTCATGTCAGTACTCAAAAAGTTTCAGATTTTGAGCCATTTGAGAGTTCTGATTCTTTTATTAGGGTGATTGGAGATGTTCAACCTGTGCTTATCTATCATCCCACTCTAGTGAGACGCTAGTTCCCTGGGACAAGCATTGGTCACGTCGGGCTGCTACTCTTTACATCCTAGTGCTTGGCACACGAAACGAGGCCAGCTTCCACGATATTGCTGGAGCATCTTTACTTTTCATGCCAGCATGAAATGCTCTCCAGTTAGAGGGCAACAAAATATAAGATGTTAGGATATGTTCTCTTCTACTCTGCTGACCTTTACATTTCTTAACCATTCAGTTTATTTGTACTTTAACTAGCATTTTCCTTGTATTGTACGCATATGCACACCAAATGAGGAATCCTCAAATTCCAAAATTAGGCAGTGTTTTAAAAGAATCTTTAAAAAATATATTCTCTATTTGGAGTTTTCTCATGTTTGAGTTGGACTGTTAGTAAATGTGACTTTAGAAAAATACTACGTTCTTGCCAAAAGTTAAAAATAAATGAAATGAATAAAGTCAGCCCCAAGTTTAATTCAAAGTACATATAACCTTGCAAAAGGAAAATAGCCCCTGAGTTGCATTGTTAGTTTCTAAGACCTGGTCCATGGACGCGTACACCTCATGATGCAGACACTAAACATGACAGGAAATGAAGGTCAGTGTCAAGTCGTATGAACCCCTGAATTTGGTGCAGTCCATGCAAAAGAGGTATTTTTAGTAAACAAAGTCTATCAAGTTGCTAGAGTAGTGTCATGCAGGGGGCTGTACTATAGGGATACAACTCTGCCTGAAGGCCACACCCCTAGAAATGGATTCTAACTTATGGAACATACATTAAGTCACAGCTGATGCATTGCAAAACGCATCTGTGTAAGAGTCTACAAGTAACCCTATGAGCAACAAGTGTAACTATTATTACAACTAATGCATTGCTCATCAATTTTGAAAGTTACTTTTAATCTCCCAGATATTCTGTTTTAATCAGATCCCACGAAGGTGTAAATGTAATTTGTCTTTTCTCAACCACGTCTTTTCCTACCTTTTAAAGTTATTAGGCTTTCTCTAGGTTTAAGAAGCAGAAAGTGAGCAATAAGGGGGAAGGCATATGGAGAAATGTATTGAAACAACTGTCTTCCCTGTCTCAGATTTTAGCATTTCCTGACTTGTCCAGTGGCCTATGGACAGAGTCAGGGTAGCCAGCTTAAGTGTAGTTTTACCAATGGGGGTTTCAACTTGACAGGCTCAGGATATAGAGCACTAATTAACCCTTTAAAAGACTGCACGGAATGACGTAATGGAGTTCTTGGGCTAAAGTCACTGCTATCAGTAAATAAGATGCCATATTTTTGGATGGCATGGTTGAAAGGATAAGGGAAAAATTATTTTGATTATACTGTACTCATTTCCTTTGGATTGAAAAGGGAAGTAAGAAACCCATCGGCTGATATATTCCATTCAAACTTAGACTAGCGAAGATGCAGCTCCAATTTTTTAAAATATCCAGATATAGAGGTTGGAGCATTCAGTTACTAGGTTTATATATGAACACAAATATCTGGTCTGAAAATAAACAAATATGCTAACTGAATACTTGCAAAGCACAATAGTTTTAAAAACAGAAGCTTTTTCCACCTCAAGAATTTAGAGATTAACAATTTTAGGCTCAGAAAAATATGTTCTGTGTTGAGCTGTCCTTCTGAGAGCCATCAATATATCAGAACCTTGGGAAGAATAAATCCTTAAGCTATACTAGGCTCAGGCCAAGTGATCTGTATCAATGATCAACAATTATCCACCTCCACACCATGAGTGTGTTCACTGTAATTCCATTTCTTTTGCAGAAGAAGCCAACTGTAACATTACGTTGCTGAGTGGGACAGAGCCTAGTGACCACTGCAGGGTCACTGGCTGTCAACATGGGCACACACAAGTGAGCTTCCCAACTTACTGCACTCAACGCCGTCCGTTTGTGGCTCATGAAAAGCAGATCAAGGCCCTCCACATTTTTCCTCCTCCCCCGCCTCCTCTTCATGGGCGGCTCCCCATCCACGAGGGAGCCATTGAGCAGGTGCCTGGTGGGTGTGCGCGACAAGCCTGCTTGGAGCAGTTCCATTTGAGTCTTAAAGGCATCAGACACTGGTGCTGAGACATTAGGCAAGATAAACTTTGAAGTAAGAGACGAAAAATTTGAGGTAGAACTTGTTGCCTCTCTTGAGGCTTTTGATAAATCTACAATTTTTTCTTGTCCATTTTCTGAGACCACCTGAGACTCTCGCAGCTGGGCAACCATCTCCATGAGATTTCGCCTCTTGGCAGCTCTTTCGGCCTCAATTTCAATTTTTCTCCTTCGCCGCCGCCGCTGGCGAGGGATGGAGAGGTTGAGGGCATCTTCCTATTGAGAAATTCCAAAAGAACAGAGTTGCAATGAGCCAAACTATAGGTGCCTCGGGGGTTGGCGTTAAAAATAAGGAAGGTGAAGTTTAACAAGTTAATCACGCATGACCAAAGACCAGCAACCACATATAGCATTTCCAGCTATTTGGGAGGTGGAAGTAAGGGGATCACTGAGCCCAGGAGTTTGAGGCTGATCTGGGGAACGTGGTGAGATCTGATCTCAAAGAAACAAGAAACATACAAACAAAAACAAGCAGGATTAGGGAAACACAAGTTCTAACCTACGTTAAGATTTAGGCAGCTTTCTTCTAACTTGTAAAAACAAAAATCCCTCTCGCTTACCTTTGATAACTGAGGAGAAGCAGTGATGTCCTCACTCCCACTGGCACTGGCCTGGCCGATCATGGAGAGCTCGGTAAAACTCCTCTTCTGTAGCGGACTGTCCACAGCGGTGGGTGTGTACCCGGGGATGAGGCCCTGGAAATCAAACATCTGGCGCCGATTTACTGGCCATTTGCCTTTTAACACTGCTTCACAGATGTTGTCTAATCGGTTTATCATCACTCTATCCTGGAGGGAGAAGAAAAGTCACAGGAAACCTTAACAAAGACCTGGTTAAAATTACTAGGTAAATACACCTATCACGATGCTAAAGAGTATACTAATATATTTAAAAGTCTACTGGGAGTAAAGGAGGAAAAGAAAACGAAGCAAAAATCCAAACAATAAATAAAAGCTACTGAAATAGTTTTGTTCTGGTGGGAGGCCCTAGGTGGCTCCAATAAAGAAAACTTAACTATTTTTAATTATGAATACTGAACCACATAAAACAGAAACATATATTACAAGCACCACCATTAAAATAGTCTTTTTTTTTTGGAGACAGAGTCTTGCCATATACTTTAAGGTGGCCTTGAACTTGTGGCAATCCTCCTGCCTCAGCCTTCTGAATGCTGGGATTATATATGTGTGCTGCCACACTTGGTTGCAAGCCTGATATTTTAAAAGTAACCCTCATTCAATTTCCACTAAGAACTGCTGGTGAAAGTCAGTGGAGACAATGAAGTTGCCCCATTCAGCACCTTGACACTCTGGCCCGTCAGATCCAAAGGCTACAGCACAGTGTGTCTCGGGAAGGGGACATCATTAGTGTCACTATGAATAAAGTTCAGCATTATGAAATGGGTACCAACCTAGAAACACCAAATGAATGTCAATTTGTATTCCCTACCTATTATCACTTCAAATTTCACTGAAGCATGCACATTAAAATTTTCTAATTACAGCTCTTAGGCCAATTTTCCATAGATTGAAAGTGCCTGCTACTATAAACCTCTGACTGATGTGGGAAACTCCTTTCTATACTCAATAAAAGAGAAATGAAGTGATGTAGACAGAGAGACAATCTCTTTGACAGTGCATTCCTAAGTCCTAAACATCACCTTCTTTCTTAAACAACACTAACACTGGCCTAGAGACGACTCTACTGAAGCTTGTTTTTTGTGTTTTAAACCAGACAAGCCTGTTATGGTGATTAGGATGATTACTTCCCCACCCTGAAAGACAGACCCAAATGACACAGAGATTTATTATAAAATTATGCTATTTAGCCAAAAAAGTCATTTCCATTTGCCTTTGGTTACAGGTAAGTACATTTGGAATGACCTTATGATGGATTAGAGCATTTGGGTCAACTTCCTACCCTATTTAGTTAAGAAAACAGTAGGTTTCCAGTTATATGAAGTTGTTGTGTTAATCTAAAAGCCTTGCTTTAGGTAAAAGAAATGTGTAGCGTACAGTTTTACAGGTCTGCATACTTTGTTTTGCAAAAGGATGCATTCATTAAGACACTAATCCAGAGATTCTCCTGGATAAGGGGAGTGGCTGACCTATGCAGCGCCAAGGAGCTAAAGACACAAACAGTTCTGTTTTCTCTTTATCTTATACTTCACGTACCTTCATCCTATTATAGAATAGGCTTTTCTGGATCATTCTTTAAAAATCTACAAATCTATGATCTTCATGCAATGAATCAGTTTCCCTTACAATTATATGAAAAATCAAGCTAGGAAGATTTCCTCTATTTGGCTCTTTTGTGGTCACAAAAAGAAAATGACAACAAGTTAAAAAAAAATCCTGCCAACCTTAGGCCAAAATGAGAAGGCAAATGTTCTTTCATGAAGGAGCTGAGCCACTGAAGGGTCTCCATCTTCCATGTAGAACCCATCTCGGGTTTCATCCCTAGCAGTGCTCATGGAGGCATTGCTTTCTTCATCAAAATTCTTCCCTCTAGAGACAGCTCCTGCTGAGGAATAAGTTAATGTGCATTATTCACAACCACAGTGTCACTGCACCTGGAGGTTAGAGAGGATAAAATTTAAAACAGGAATACCAATCAGCTCCATTTTATTGAGTACCTACTACACATCTTGGGCCTTCTGCACACCTTTGCTGTAAAAAGCCTGCGATGTTTCTCTAACATGAGTGGTGCCGTCTCCACCTCACAGAGGGGTAGCAGAGGCTGTCCGTGGTTCTATTGCTAGCCGTTTTGGCCCTGTGCTAGTTCCCAGGGAGAAGCTGAGAAACAACCGCTTCTCTTGACCCAAAAGCCTCCTTCTTCTGCAAGGGGAAAGAGCTAAGGTTCTGGCTACTGCTGAAGGATCTACTACAGCCAGATAGTACAAGGCAGTGCCTTGTTTCTGTTGTGTCAGTTTCTGAGACTTCAATATAGAAAATAATCTATTTTCAGATTGTACTCTGACCATTTACTTCTAAATTAAAATTAATCAAACATTTGTTTTAAAATTATTAACAATATTTACTCAGTGAATAGGCTCTCTTCCCCCACATTTGTATAAATTAACACCATATGGAATTAGTACCCTTGACTATGACGTGAAATTGTATTCTTAAGCCAGAAGTTATTAATGTGTGTGCACAACTCCTCGTAAGAGTTTACATTGAAAGATGTCAGATGATGCGAAGCACTGAGGAAAACACATCTAACCATAACTGAAATTATCCCTTCACAAAAGATGATGGACACTGATTACTCTTCCAAAAAAAAAGGCGTGCGTGGTATAACACAACGCCTCCTACCCAGTGGTGAGCTGCTGAAGGGGCCTGGCATTACCTTCAGGCTGGGAAGACTCCTCTGATTTGTCATCATCCTCCAGCTTTTCTTCTTCATCCTCTTCAGAGCCCTTCTCCGAGACAGACTTGGACCCAAGCTCTGCACTGCCTTCCACCCCTTTCAGCGCACTCTTCCCAGCACCGGCCTCAGCCTCGCACTCTTGCTTGCTGTCCTTGCCTCTGCTGTCGGCTTCGTCCCCCTCTTCTTTCCTCTCAGGCTCCTCTTTGGCTGCGGAGCTCTCCAACTCCTCCATTTTGCCGTCAGTTTGCTCCGGCGCCTTCTCATCATGACTGTGAGCTGACGCCATGACTGGAGGAGTCTGGCCAAAGCCCAAGGAGGAGGCAGCGCCTGCACCTCGGCTCTGAGCGAAGTTTTTATGTGCGTCCAGGAACGACAGCTCCGGGTCATTGAGGATGTGGTAGTCTGTCCGGCTGACCCCATGCTTGGCAGCACCCACCAGCAGGTCCCGGTCATGCCTGCCACACTCCCACCACTCGGGCAGGTCCAGGCTGGGCGGGCAGAGCTTTAGCCTCTCTCCCAGCTGAGGATGATGCAAGACTTGCTCTCGAATCTTCCGCAGCAGCTCGATGCGGTACAGAGTCCTTGAGGCTCGCTCCTCTGTGATGGGCTCAATCAGGGAGGTGCGGTCCGGTGGCTCTGTGACATAAAAGCACTGACATTTACTCGAAAAGCCCCATGCACACCTTAAACTGTACACTTCCTTTTGCTGCCTCGAATTGCTGAGTATTACAGAATGCGGCCAGTCAACACACTTACCATCATCTGGCTTGGCGGGTATTCGACAAACCCGCCTGCACATGGCCACAAAACAGCTGAAGTATTTTTCCAAACTCTCATCAGACTTCTTGTCAAGTCTGGCGAAAGCTCGGAACTGGTTCCAGTCAAACTGCTGTTTCACGGGATCAAAAATAACTCCAAAGGTGGATACAACACGGTAAAAATCAGCCTCTTCTCTTCTTGTCCACCTATTAGAAAAAAAAGACACTGACTTGCACTGCATTTGAGGAAAATGGCAGACAGCTGTTTCTTTTCTTCTCCCCTCACACTCTGCAGTCTTGACTTCTGCGCAGGGGATTCAGAATGGTTTGCTACGTGCGGCTGTCTCTGCTGGTCACAACCACTGACATGTGACTGCAGTCTCTTATGGGAGCAGAGAGGAGGGAACGTGCGAGGAGTTGGGCAAAACCTTGAAGAAACTCACTTTTGTCGTTTCTCAGATATAATAGCTTCCCTTTCCGCCTCCAGTGCTCTCACTTCCTCCCGAGGCCGCCGTCTGCGCCGGTCAGTCTTCACGAGGGCCTCTTGCCTCATTTGCTGCCTTTTATAGCTGCGCTGATAGGCAGTAATGAGGCGGCGTAGACGCGTGGTCAGGGTTGAAGTGTTAGGCCAGTAGAGTTGGCCTAGCTCAGCATTACTCTCACTGTGCTTGCCTGGGGAAGTGGGAAAAATATTTTTGAAATGTGTTGCTGCAATTTTGCAATACACAGGATTTTCCAACCAATAAGATGACTCATTAGCATTCAAACGACAGTGTAGGAAAGAGCATCGCAGTGCCCTCACCTTAAAATATAAATAAAGAAAAACATTAGTATGCAAATTATAAACTATTTCTTTTTAACTCCTTAGGGGGAGGAAAAAACACATTTATCAGTCTCACATAAAGAAACATCCTTTACAACATGAACTATATTATAAGGGGCTCTCCTATAATATACTTAAATAATCTTGAGCATACCGAATAATGAAATAATTGTTGCCTAATGATTTTCATTAAGTACAAGGTCAATATTCTAAACAAGCTGACAGTATTTGTCCCCCAGAGATGTATTTTAAGGATGCTTACAATTTTTTACTAATTAGTGTGAATATAAATAGATCAATTATCTTAATCTAAAAATCATTCTATGAAAGAAATTGAATGTAATGAAAACTCAACCATAGTTAAGAATTAAAATTATTCACCAAATAGAGGAATCACTATGGAAAAAATGACGTAGATGTGCCATCATGCATACAGTGGCATGAGGCCCTGCTACACAAATGGTGACTGGTGAACGCCTTCTGTACTCCATGCGCTTCCCTGAGGCCTTACCTGTGGCATGTATTTCCATGGATTCTTCCTTATCCTCTGGAGAATTTGCAAATTCCTTGAAAGCAAAGCAAAAAAAAAAAAAAAAAATTTTAATTTGAGGTCTCATTTGCTTTGTCGCCATTATCTATAAAGTTTAACAACTCTTATATGGGCATATAACATTTTAATGGTACTGTGAAAGCCAATGTAGTCAAGTTCTTACATCTATTTCGTCTTTGAAAGGTATTCTGGTTGGTTTATATTCTGGATCTTCATCTTCTCTATCAAATTCTCCACTGTGAAAATTTTTAAAAAAAGTTTAAATCATAACTGGTAAGTAAGGGTAGGGTAGGGTAGGGAAGTATAACAATCTAACATTACTTTTAATTCTGAATTTGATATAAAAAATGAATACCAGTACTTAAAGCATATAACCATGATGGAATAGGGTTAGAGAGGCCGCTTGATAAAGGCACATTTCGGATTATCTAGATAATATATGCTGTTTAAACTGTCACTGTGATATACAAATAGAATATATTGGTAAACATCACTGAAGTTCAAACCAAGTACAAGGTAGCACATAGCACAATGTAAGAAATGAACCCTGCCAAGGATATGCTACTGACATAAAGTTTATTAAAATTTTAAAATGTCCTTCTTACCCATCGCCACCATCTGCTAGCATGTCTGTTCCTCTCTGCTCAGCAGCTATGGCCTTGGCATCAGGCATACCGACGCGTTCCAGGAAGCGCAGCGCGGGGTCAGCTCGCATGGAGTTGTACTTCTCGTAGCCTGTGCCATGCCCACCAGCCCCACCAAGGACGCAGACAGAAACAAAGACAGGCCCATCACCGTCAAAATCACAGCACTGCCACAACACACTGAGTTTGTTTCTCAAGGGAGATTATCATCTATGATGAACTGAGCAGACCTTCTTTAAGAAGAGCATTCCACAGTGTGCTCATTCTAGGGAAGCTTTTAGGGACCAAGTCACTCTTCAGGGACAACATCAGAATTACCACAAATACAAATAGAAACAGGTTTACAAGAATGGCAGTATGCCAGGGAGGATTTCTGACCCTATTTTCCCAAGATCTAATTTTGCTTGACATTTAAAAGGCTCTGTAATGTTCCTTGATGACCTCTGCAGGGTACTCCAAGTCCACCCCACCCTCCCTGTGAACAGCTTGAGTCCTACAGGAACTTGCATGGCTGGCTGAAAAATCCCCATATACGTAAGGCCAGCGAACCTGTCTGATTAGGTTTAGGCTGATGCATGTCAGTAAGATGACACTGTTCCCTCTATGGTTTTCAAACTGCAATTTGCTTTTTGACTGCCCAAGTTGACTAGATGGAAAATGGCAGATCCCAACAGTGCACTGCGGGAAAATGATTTTGAGGCTGAGCTCACAAAACGCGGCTGCAGTACATAGGCAGAACAGCACAATTCAATTAGGATATGTACTACAACACACTGCTCCTAACTGCTGTAGAGCCGCAAGCCAAACTGTAATCATGAAAGGTTTTATAAGCCATCATTCTCCCCTTTAGTCAGGCTGCACTGCTGAGAATACCTTCTCGACCTCCAGAGAATTGGGATTATAATCAGGAATCGCTCACTGTATATATCATGCCAGTTCTGCATCCCAGCCTTTCAAAGTTAACAAGGCTGCATCCCACTCGGGGGAGCAGCAAGTCCTCAGCACTGACATTTGTGAAATATTGCTTGGAACAAAGCCCAGGAGGCACTTGTACAGATTAATAGCCGAGGTTAAGCCCACCGTCCACTCTGACACTGGCTGGCAGAGTTAGCAAGGGAAGCTGTGCTGGAAGCAAAGTTTAGGGAAGCTATAGTACAACTTGGCTATTATTAAAACAAATATGGTTTCAGTTTTATTTACAGCCAAGAAAGAAATGTTTTCTTCTCAAATACTGAACAAACATTCAAAAACAGCATCTGATATTTACAGTTCATATTAGATTTTTAGTACAGAGAAATGGTAGACGCCAAGAGTCCTTTGGAACTATCCTCATTAATATTATGACTTTGGAAAAGAGTACATAAAGAGCATTCTAAATAAAGATAAAGCCACACAGTCAAGATGTATCCAAACAGAAACGTCACTCACCGTGCTTGAACACTCCAATTAGGAGGGATTTGTCTGCCTCCTTATCCCACCAATCCGTGGGAACTTCAGCATGGAAAGGTTCAGGGATCCACACATCTGCTTCGCTGGAAAGACACCCATTTGAACATTTTGTTTTTTAAATGCTAGTATTAAAAAAGAATTCTAATTTCAAGTAGTGGATATGAGAAACACCCTCCATGCCTTTTCTTCCATAGTAAATATCTTAGTGGGGAGGAACCAACGAAGGTAAAAGAAAGGGTGTAAGTCAGTCCCCTTCTACAGTGACCAGAAATGGACTTGGGCACATGCTACCCCATTTTAAAGGTCACCTCAAAACACAAGTAATGTAGTTTGCTTCTTTTTAATATATAAATGGTCTATTCCTGATTCTCATTATATTCCCAAGATTGGAGGACAAACACTGTATTAAAGATGCAAAAAAGGTGAGCTAACTAACAATGGTCTGTGAAGGTTCTAAACACTACCCACGATGTCTTCCGATGACTCAGGTTCACTTGTGGAGGTGCAGAACCAATGTGTGCTCGCACCAACCTTGAGTCAGCACCCTCCAGGATCTTGTCTGCCTGGTCTCCTATCACTTCTTGTCTTAGGTAGTACAGCATGCGGACACGCAGCAGGACCCTGGAGAGGAAGACAGAGGGGGAAAAGTTCTTAACTTCAGGACTGTTTGCCAACAGTGGCTTTTGGCAGCTGCTGCTGTTCATCCATCATCCTGCCAAGGCTGATTAGCCATGCTGTATGGTAGGCTTGAAGCGTGACAGATGGTGGCACATAATCACCTCTGTGTGGTGCTTTCTGCTGGCTTCCAACAGGCCTGCCTGGCAACCACTCACACTGCACAGAGAGGGACCGAGCTCAGTCCAGCCCAGGCTCACTTCATTTAGTTCTACCTAGTGCAGCTTGTGAAGTTTAGACACGTACCCTACCATTGCCTCTGAAGTATTGAAGCAAGTTTGTAAACAACTGAGCAGATGGCTTTCAGTAACTGTTCTGCTTCATTATCTCATAAAATTTCCTCAGCTGCTGCCTTAATACCATTTTTGGAAGCACATCAGAAGTTGTAGGAATAAACGAGATATAAAATCTGGTTTTACTACCTTACAATAAACCCTCAATATGGAATGTCAGGTTTTTCAGATTATACAACTTCACTTCCGAGAAAGGGGGTGATGGGGGTGGGGTAAAAAGTGGGTCCTTGTTCTCAGAGTATTGAACCTTTTTTACTCCTAGTTTATATTACTTGGGCATCTACGCTAAAACTTTAAAATTACAAGATTAAATTACAAGATTAAATGTGTCCATTGACATTTTCAAGGAATCCATTTTTTTCTAGGAACCAGATTTGTAATCCACTTTGGATTTTGTTAATGATCAAAATGCAGCTCAAGAAAACTTACCCAATAGATCCAAAGGCCTGTGACTACTCAATCTAGCACAGCCTGATAACAGACGGCCCAGCACACATTCAGGATTGATACCCGAAGACTACACTCTTGATGGTAGGTCAATTATACTGAGTGCTTGCTCCCTAGCCGATTAACCCTTTCCAATACTTGCCTAACACTATAAAGTCAACATACCACAGTTATACGTTGGCTTATTTTGTCTATGTCTCTATGATGAAATGGGCAAATTATAATTTCCATTTTACAAAGGCAATAAATGTTGATTAACAAAAGACAAATGATATATACAAGTCACAGCATCACCCTGAGTAGGAAAATGAGGTCTTCTGAGACTATCATACCACACTGTGTCTCAGGACGCAGCAACTGTCCTACAAAACATCAAAATGACAACCAAGGGCAGCTTCACCCCGAACGACTGTGCCTGATCAGAGGCAGACAGTCTGGGACACACCTTTCTGGGTTGGTTCTAGGTACAAGTGCACTCATGGGCAATGTGGGCTCTGGAGAGGCCAGTGTGAACCTGCAAACACCTGAACATAGTCCAAGGTGAGCAGCCATTTTGAATACAGTGTTTTTAATTTTTTAAAGTCCTTTCATTCAACTGATAAAGTATTGACCTCCACATTTAACCAACCAAAGAAAAATGACAGCATAAGTCTCAACGGCTGGCACCTTATGTCTTCTGTGGTTAGAGAAGAATTTGCAAGCAAGCTTCTACCTACAGAGCATGCTCAGAAAGGGTAGTTCCAAAGGAAATACCCTCCACTTTTAGCTAGATCCTTTACTATCCACTGCAAAACTTGACATGGGGACAGGAGCTTAATGGTTTTTTTTTTTTTTAAAGCTTTCTTCTTCAGAACCAGTTTTAGTTATGCAGAGACTTTTAAGAACTGTGAACGTCACTTTTCTTCTCGAGAAACAAATTCAAATCAATGCCACTGGCAAGCTGAGTGTCCTAGGTGGGTTGTACTATGAAGGTAGCCACTGGGAAGACAACAGGATGACTAGGACCTGGCCTCTAATACTAAGAAGCTCCCCTCTGTGAGGCAGACATGAGCATGGCCGACTCTGTTAACGCCGCTGCATTCCTAGGTGTCCCACTCGTGACTGTTTTCTGGACCAGTCTCCAGCCGACCACACAAGACCACACACAGCACTCAGCTGCCCCACCCCCTTCCCCCTCTCATCTCACTGTCTCTCATCTTGAAACGTGTGAAGAGAAGTGGCCAGCTATTTTCAAAGTTATCCCTCCAATGGGTCTCATTTTCTGCCATGACAACATTTGCTCACTTTAGAGCTAATCTAAAGGCATAGTGTACCAGGGAAAGAAAAATGGGTCCATTCATTTCAGATGAGATAAACTAGAAGGAATCAACAGTCCTTTTCTGAGACTGAATACAAAGAATTCCAGTTTACTTCTCATATACTCAGTGGGGAGGGTACGCTATAGACCTCTATTCTTGACAGTAGAATGGAAATGTAAAACCACCACACCACTGCCACACTGACATCTGGGAACAGGAGCCATTGTTCCCACACCAAATTACTTAACTTCCTTTGTTTGAATCCAGAACCCAAAAGGCTCCTGACCCAAAGTTTTCATAAACCATAAGGACAAAGAAACCTATAAGTGAAGTAGAATTTCAGGGAGAAACAACATGTCACAGGAGGAATAACAAGTTTCTCAGATACAAAAACGGTTTGAAGTAATGGTCTGAACACTTCTGGGAGCGTCACAAGAGCCCCAGGGAGGAGGCCAATGTGTGAGGTGAGGTGAGGGGGGACTGCAATGGACAATCACGAGCACTGCCCACATGCGCTCTGCCTCTAACTGGCTGAGGAACTTCAAGTAAGTCAGAGGCTGGCCTGGATTACACAGTGAATTCAAGGCCAGCCTAAGTGACCTAGCAAGGCTGTCTCTGAAAGGGTCAGGAAGTAAAGCACTACAGCTGGTATGGTGTTCAGTGCCTACAGTCCCAGCTACTAGGGAGGGTGAAGCAGGAGGGTGACCCAGCTACTAGGGAGGCTAAAGCAGGAGGGTGACTTGAGCCTAGGAAGCCAGCCTGGGCAACACAGACTCCATCTCAAAATATAAAAATAAATAAGATAGCACTGTTCATTTTAAATAACTCAAACAGATAATCCATGTGCAGCGCTTCCCATGCTGCGAGATTTATATGCTCAGACTTGTGTTGCTACTTTTAAAAAGACAAATACAGCTTGGTGCGGTGGCACATGCCTGCAATCCCAGCACTTGGGAGGCTGAAGCAGGAGGATTGCCAAAAGTCAGAGGTCAGCCTGGGCTACATAGTGAGTTTAAGGCCTGTCTGAACCACATAGCAAGACTGTATCTCAAAACACCAAAAAATAAAATATAAAAAAATGGAGAAGTATGGTTATTTAGACCCTGCCTCATCTAATTGAGATCTTGCTACAGAACTGTTTTTGACTGGTAAGGAAACTGAGCCCTGAAGAGGGTGAATAACTAACCTAAGATCACACAGTTCACAGGTGGCCAAGCCATTCAGTAGCACTACCATATGTACTATTAATAGTGAGAAAAAATTGAGAATAAGATAACAACACATACAGATGTTAATTCAATGCATACATTAATCGAGTTTTAAGCAATGAAATAAATTTAGGTTTACTATTCTTACCTGTGAGTTTCTAGAAATAAAGGTAAAGAATATGATTCTAAGTCTGTAGGAGTCAGTAACTGAGATATTAAAGCAAAACTAATCTGAAAACTCTGAGTTGTTCCACTGTAAGCAATCATTTGAAAGTAGGGGCTACATAACGCTAACCGTAATTCCCTTCCACATATTACCTGAAAATCAGTCATTTGCAATGCCCACTATAGCATTATTTGCAACAAATAAAAGTGGAAACAATTCATGTATCTGTTAATACAGGGACAAACAAAAAAGTACACACACAGTGGAATAGCATTCACCTGTCAAAAGGAAGGACATTCTGATACACACCACAACTTAGATGTACCTTAAAAACATTATGCTGAGTGAAATAAAACCAGACAGAGAAGAGTTAAGTGTTGAGGTGCTCCTACTGTGACAGAGCCACCTGGCAGGGACAAGTTGAGTTTAACAGTGGATGCCAGGGGCGAAGCTGCAGGGCAGGGCAGAGCTCTTACTGAGAGTGATGAGAATGTTTTGAGTTTAGTAGTGATGAATACACAGGATCATGAGTACAATTAATGCCAATGAATCTCTCATGTACAAATGACTAAATGGTACATATACTATGTATTTTTAAACTCTTAAAAAAATAACCTGAAGGCGTGCCTTCTCATGCCTTGGCATCATGCTTCAAGAAAAGTGGGAAAGCGACATGAAAACACTAATTACCATCTCACACTCCTCACACTGTACAGCTTTTAGGAGTAAAATGGGTCCGAGCCCCACCCCAGAGACGTACTTGTTGCAGTGGTGCTTCAGGTGCTTCTTGTAGCTGTCCTCCTGGAACAGGGCATCGGGGTTGCAGCTTCCCAGCCAGTCCGCGTCCTGCATCAGTGGCTGTGTGCTCTGGGCCTTCACCTTTTTCCCCTTCCTTCCCCTGGGGACTGGGGCTGACAGACCTAGAAGCATCATTATCATCAGCAGCAGCACAAGAGAGGCCTTTTACGCCCCAAGGTACAGTGTCAGAGGCAGACACCAGAAGGCACAAGGCAGGAAAACGCAGGGTATACAGAATGTGTTGCAAAAGTTCTTGATAGTTCTCTGTGATCCCAAGGTACAAAGAGCGTAATGCAAACGTACCAGAATGATTGACCAAGGCTCGAGTCTGGCCATCAGCTGTGGGTGTGATCAGATCCCAGATGAAGCTTTTGATATTCTCATCCCCTTTGTAATGGTTGAGACAGTACACCAGGATGGTTCTGCAGATGGTTTCTACGTCATGCTCGGTGAGTTGACGTTTGTAGCGTCCATGGGAAAGGATGTCTGTCCACCGACCCCAGCTATAAAGCAAATAGCCAGCATGCAGACGGTGCCTCTGATCAGATCCGCAGCCTTACCTAAATGGTGAAGCCTTCCGAGGTGTAAATTTGGGAAATCTTGGGTCAAAACTAGCAATATTTTATCTCAGGTGATAGGAAAGCAAGCCAGGGTATAACAGGTAAGCACATCTCTGCATAGAGTGGGCTATAAGCTCACTGCTCCTTGGTGCAGGAGTTAAATTCCCACTGAAATACTAGCCACACAGCCAACACTGGCCCCCAGGTAGTGGCAAACCATGACAACCATTTTCAGGAATAAATGGAATCCAAGGACCTGGAAACTGTATTTAAACCTTCTGCTATAGTTTAAAATATATGGCTGCTGTCCAACCATTTGAGGCGACCCAAGGCAGGTGTGAGTGTCCCTGAAGTCAAAGACATAGCACCAAGGAGCATGCCTGCATTAATGCACCTCAACTGGATCCCATGTAACGGGTGGAGGATGGTAAAAAACTTCGAGGTTCCTGTTTCAAACAGGGAACGGTAACTTCCAAGTATACGAACACTCATAGGACATATGTTTAAAAGCTACTCCCAGGTCCTCACATGAAAAGGATGGGAGGAAAGTGTCTGGGGAGAGGTGAACCAACAGCATGTTGTTGACCCTGACCCGTTTCATGTCTTACTCCCTGGCTACAGTGCTGTGCTGTTTGACCCGGGGGGGGGG
>PVLD010013677.1:0-55132 GCA_004027595.1 Dinomys branickii | reverse complement strand
GCAAGGCCCTCAGGGTGTTGAGTCTTCACACCTGCTCTCGTGAGTTGAAACTGGATTGTATCTCACCAGTCCCATCTCAACCTTTGATGTCAAGTAGAAGATGAGATCAAGGGGCTGGGGATATAGCTCAGTGGAATAAGCTCCTGCCTAGCAAGCGCAGGGTCCTGAGTTCAATTCCCAGTACCGCAAAAAAAAAAAAAAAAAAAAAAAAAAAAAAAAAAAGATGAGATCAAGTGTCTGATCTAAGGAGCTGCTCTGTGCTTTTCATTTCATCTCACTTTCATTTTTGCTTTCTCCCAAAATTAACTGAAATGAATAGTTTTCCCTAGAAAATACGACATTTGATTGAGAAAATTCTGGTGAAACAACTTCAGCATCACTTGCTTAGATCAAGCCCAAGCCTCTGAACACCACTTATTCAAACTAGTGCTAAATCGATCCCTGACAAACGTTTGCAATGCTGATAAATTTTCTAGATAACTGAACAGGGTTGAGCTCTAGTCTGTTCATGGCTGATCACATAGATGAAGACGACCACACAGTGCATAGCACCATCGTCATCGCTCTCACCACGCACACACTCATACACAGCTCATGTGTCAGACAGAAGTGCTGGGAGCAAGCCTGGAAATCAATTGGCATTTCTGAGACTTGCCAAACAGCTTGAGATATTTTTAAATATTTTATTTCAATCATAGCCAAAGCATGTTTTTCCAAGTACTTTTTTAGGTCAATTTCTATAACCATGTGTAGTTTCAAGGAAATTTAACCCATATGTTGGTTTTTGTTACTGTATATTCACAGTGATTTATAGCACAGATGTAAGTATTTCCTTTGACATTAGTGTATGAACAGGGTGAGAGCGATTTGCAATTTGCTCTCTGGAAAGTCTGCTGTGAGACATGAGATTAATGATTGTAGACTATACCCCAATTCGAACCGCAACACACTCTTCATGATAAAAGTCACAGAATACTGTCTATCAATGTCAGCATAAAGATGAGATCCAGGTACTGCAATACATTGTCAAATGTGAATTCCTAGCATGGACTCAAAAAACGGGATTCCAATCAGTGATTGTGATCCACTATGGATTGAAGCCCTTAAGTGCTACTAAAGGTCTTGCCAAGTGTAATGAAAAAGTGTATATAAGACCAATAATACTTACTGGCAAAATCAGACTAAGAATGGCAAAAATACTTTATTATTTTGTTGCTTAGAGTGCAGAAGTAGACTGGTTGTCCAAAAAGTTTGAACATAAAGTCAAAATACCATTGTGCTTTACAGAGACAGCGGATAAACAAACAAGCAAACAAATAATACATATCCTAGCTGGAAACTATTCTTAAGATTAAATATAAATAGAGAACATGATTGAGACCCTCTAATTAACCCAGAGTACTACCTTAGAAGCAAGGAATATTTGGCATGGTGGCTTAAGTAACAACAGCTTGTGACACCCAACTGAACTGAATCAGTGTGGTGCTGGGTGCAGAAGGCTTACCTGAAGGTTGTTGCCGACAGTATCAAAGAGAACAGGCGTGGAACTGGGAGCGCTGTTAGTTCTCCTGGAGAAACTTGTCACACTGACTTTTCTGATACGAACTCAGCTGCTCTCATCATCAGAGTAGCTCGAGTCCTCACTAGCACTGAACATGGCTTCATTTCTTTGCAAGAGAGCTCTGGCCCTTACCGCTAGTATCATTTCCCGGGTCCAGTGCAGATCCTGTAGCCTGCTGGGACAGATCCCTTATCCCATAGGCACAGACTTTCTAGCTTCCACCACTTACCTTTGGGCCTTCGCAGCGCAGATCCTTGGTAGAGACTTGTATGAGACATTCTTGTGGCCTCCAGTTGGGCTTGATGAGGACATTGCCATGGGCTGTAGATCTTCAGCTGGACTTGTGGAAGACATTTCCTTGAGATCCAGACCCTTGGCTATATTCTTTAGTGTGTGGAAAGATCTCCTGCATTCTTCTGCCCTTGACTTTTTGAATGAATATTATAAAATAATCTTATAAATTATATGTCTCCTATTAAATTGATTTCCATGCAGACCCTGACTTCAAAATTTGCTATAGCATAGGCGCTATGGGAAAGAACAGATAGTAAACAAGATATCAGAATAAGTGAAAGGAATTGAAAGTGCATTTGCTATAAGATGGTAAATTAACTTATTCTATAAACAAAAGTATTTAAGAAGTAAATAAGTAGTGATTCACAGGCTGCTTGTGAATACAAATGCAGTGTTATTTATCACATATATAATGATGCCTGACAAATACTTAGAGCATTCTGGAGGGGACAGTACACTTTTTGATCCTAAATATTGTGCCTGGAAACAGAGGACAAGAAACGAATCTGTCTACTAGAGGAGAAATCTCAGTGATCGAAGAAGTCAAACAACTTCTTGAACTCTGAGAGCCATCTTAGCTGTTCTGCCTCAGGGTTTGGGGGAACTTAGCAACATCTTTATGAATGTTTCTTATAGAATGTTTGTTCTACCAGGGCAGATGCAACTGGGAATTTGACAACCACACAACACTTTGACTGGACTGACATTTCTTGAGCAGTAACAAGCTGCTACTGTCTAGTGCCATGGGGCCCTTGGGCTTGATTTAGGAATACTGACATTGACTGCTTGTTAGTTCATATCTTACAGCTGTCAGGAGCCAACCGATGTCAGCATAAAATTACTTGATAGCTCTACATCTTGGGCAAAATGTGAATCTATTGATGTCTATAAAATAGCCACCAAAGTCTTGGAACTGGGGTTTGGAATAATTGGAATAAAATTGCAGCTCCATTGTTGTGTGTTCTTTGTTTTAAATTTGGTTCTTATAAATATGAATAATGAGTATCTACTGGTCACATTCTGGTAGTGCTCATTAAATGCTCATGTGATCCTAACAGCAACTTTAAGATAAATAATTCTCTTGTGATCCTCCTTTGGCAGATTTTATTCCTGGAAAGTGTAAGAAATGGGATTCAAATACAGAAATCTGGCTCCAAGGTCCATTCTCTCTCTTTAAATTACTCTCCTCTGCAATGGAGTTGGAGATTCCAAATTCAGGCCATTCTTTCATTGAGTCATATCTGATTTTTTTCCTTTAGTTTTAATTCAAGAGAATAATTGTTTGATTATTGAGGAAAAATAACAGCTAACAGATCATACTATCTGAAAAATACTGAATGAAGTTTGGAATTATTATCTTCATAATTTTGATGGAGTAAGGGTATATCTAATAGAATATTTCTAATTCCAGATGGAATAGGTTAATGATTAGTTTTCCTATTGAAATACTTAGATGAACATGTCCTTTAAGAAAATTGAAAATATGTAGATTAGTAAATAGATGTAGCAGATTGTTTTAGTTAAAGAATCTCAGCTTACAAAATAATAACTATCTGATTTATAAATTATCACTCCTGTTCCCATTTTGTCAGATCACTTATATTTAATTATAATGATCTTCAAATGTAGCTGTTTTGTGAAGAATATATTGTCCTGGTTCTGAAAATCACCTGCAAACACTAAAGAGTCTTCATGTATAATATGTGATACATATGTTGATCTTGTTTCACGTTGTTTAGAAATACATCCTTCTTGTATAACGTGATGAAAGGAACAATAGCAGATGATAGTTTAAGTTCTAGAATGTGGCAGTAAGTGAATATGTGGTGTTTCTTTTTTCCACCCCAATCACAAAGATCTAGGGGAATTCTGCCTCTCTAATTCGAGTTTAGTACATAGCAATTGAAAGCATTTAGTTGTGATTAAAACAGATTGCAGGAGATAATCCTTCTGAGAAAGCAGATTCAAATAGCTTAGCAGCGCTTCTTTAGGGCTAAGAACTAACACAACATGAGCTAATTCCTGCAAAGTCTCCCTGGTGATGCTAGACACGTATCCCTCATCTGCTCTTTTCCCCTTACTGGGTTCTATTTCTATTCTTCCTCAACAAGGATTCTGCTTTCCAGGATGCCTCACTTTTTGTTTCTAAAGAACCAACATTTAGCCTTTTGCTCAATTCATATCCCAAAGGAAAAGATTCCCAGCTGCTCCTAATTTGTAGTTGAATAATATTCTAAAAGTCTATAGATAAGTCATGGACAATTTGTAACATGGTGATAATTTACCTTAGAGTCATTTTTCTACAAGAAGTTTAGGTGTGTGGTTAGCCGTCTCACACCTATTCAACTCCTACTGTAGTTAAATAGTCTATAACTAGTATTATGAAGAGTCTAACCTCTTCATGACTTAGCAGTACTATGAGAATATTTCTAACTCATATTTCAGATTCAATATTGAGAAAACACCACTCTACAGCTTAAAGCATGCTCATCAGTACAGTAAGCACATTTATTAAAAGGGAGCAGGGAACTGCATGTGGGAGCCCCACTTGTCAAACAATACGAAAGAAAAAGAGGAGGAAACGGGAAGGAGTTGGCTAATAACAATTCACACACAAAAAAATTCTATGAGCCAAACTAATTGGAGGAGAATGTGCTACAGAACCTAGGTCCCTGGTATTGCATGTGCACAGATTAATGATATTTCTGAAACTGGCCTGAATAGCTTGTCCATTTGTTTTTTTGTTTTTTTTTTTAAGTAAGAAATTAAAAATCTTGATATCTCTGCTAGGCCCACTTCATTATTTTCCTGTCCTGGCCCCCAAGCCCTCTGCTTCCTGCACTTCTCTCTCCCCTGCTAAAATTGCTCCAAGTGTTTCTTACTCATGTTGTACTGTAGGATGATGAGGCACATGGTAGATTTTTGTATTTGTTGCTTTGAGCATTTAAGAACTGCTGTCCCATCCCTGAGCTTAACAAACTTCAGGACACATCCTAAAGGGAATTAATGTTTTAAGACATGGAACACTCTGTGCTATGTAAATTTCTGGAACCTTGATCAAAAAAGTACAACCCAATAACCTACAGAGTGGTATTAGCAAGCCAGAATTTATTGACTGCCAACATCTACCCAAATCATACGTTTCAATCTAACTGTTACATATGGATCACTTGCCAGCACTTCCGCTTCCTGCATATCCCTTACTACGTTATTACATAGTGATTGATCTACTGTTTAATTTATAGTAATGATGATGGCTTCGCATTAGTAATAATACCACATGTTAAAAATGTAACACGGTACCTCATGGAATAAAAGATATATGTCTATATAGTTTAAAACCTTTTAACATTGCATTGCCCTTGCATTTCCAACTTTATACCCTGGGATAAAAAAAAGAACAGTAGCATAAAAATAGCATGTAAAGTGTTATACCCACATGCTGCTCATGGTCTTGGCACGCCTGTTTTCTCCTGTTTTCCAAAAATGACAAGAATGCATCCCATCTGATAGATCTTGTGAAAAATTTAAGAGCATATTTGAAAACAAAAAATACTGTTTTCATAACTGCTGAAATCTGTGTTCGTTTGGCAGTGATCTCCAGAACAATACCGGAACCCGACTCTTTTTTACTTCTCCTTCACTCTATTGTTTAACTCACTGAATTCCCTGTGCCCTACTGCTTTCAGATGGGTTGGTATCAAAACACTCGTTAGTCCCAAATAGAGTTTAGCTCTTGAGTTTTCCCCATTCATTAATAATCTCATGTTGAGATTGATGTCATCTTTCTTTTAAAGGCAAAAATAATCTGAGCGCTAATTTAGTATTTTGAAAATTAGAAACAAAGCTCTTAGAAAAACAAAAGAAAGACAGAATGGGCAGCACTAGATACAAGAATTTTTAGACTAATTCCTGCACATAAAATTCTACTGATGTGAGAATGGGCAAAATTGGGGAAACTTCTGTTTCTGTTTGCTTTCATTATCTTGGTCAGGAATTGCAAGGCCGGGTATATAGCTCAGTGCCATAAGTGCCTGCCAGGCAAGCTCAAGGTTCTGAGCTTGATTCCTGGTTAAAAAAAAAAAGGAATTGCAGAGTACTACTTGCCTTCATGGGAAACTAAATTCTCTGTGTTCATGTCCAGAGTATTAGAATAAACATGCACTTCTGCTTGTATATAGTCGCTTTGCAGTGAGTGATCCTGGACAATTTATGACTCAAAAACGCTTTCCTTGCTGCTTTGTGTCAATAAACACAGTAAAAGGAACTAGCACGGAAAGAGTTCAGTGTGGAGAAAATGGTATCACCGTGATTTCTATAGCTGTTTTTGTGTTATGCTGTTTACCTTACCACTCCTGACTCCATTGCCGGCTGTGTCTCACTTGGCCCACACCTAACACAGTGCTGAAGATATTTGCTTTTTCCAGTGTAGGAGGCGAGATACCACATGATGTGTTGATATACACTAATGAGTCAGATTACAAATTCATCTGCTTCTATTTAGAGTCCTGTGAGGGCATGCACCAAGATGGGCTATGATAGTTATCACGTAAGTTCGCTGACTGTACTTAGCGCATCCTCTCATTTCCTTCTCACAGTCCTGAAGCTTAGGTTTGGGTAGGAAAGATTCAGAGAAAAGGAAGTACGTGTGAGGTCAAATTGCATGACTTACAGCATTAGGCAAACTCAGGCCAGGTTAGCAATTTGGCTATGTATGTAAGTATTTAAACCCCTCAATATAGATTTCAGCTTTTCTATCTAAACAGTTTTCTTTTCCACTTCCCCCTCAAAGAACAAATACGAGGAATAGTATTGGACTCGCTAATTCTTGACAGTTTTCATACTTTCGAGTGAGTGAGCTAGAAGTTGGTGGTCTTTAGGTCTCAATCACTCGATATGTCGTTATGGGTCATATTTATACTAGAATGATGGTTATCAGTGAGCCCAGGGTTGCTGTGAAGGAGCCTATGCAGGCTACTGAACAGAGGTGGACATTTATGGTGTGTATCTAGGGATTTCCGAGGCTCAGCTGGAGTGGAAGATTCAGGTGGGAGTGGGGAAGAATGCAAAGCCTGATGAAAGGTGATGCAAGGCCTTTACAGGCAGCCAAAAAAGAAAAAATGTGTAGCGTTACTTTGACCTGACCACATATTGTACACTTTATTTTTCATTGAAGTATATTACTGAAAACTGCCTGATCTTTTTCAACATTTTTTATTTGGTAAAGTATTAGTGTTTTTAAAGTGTTAATGATTCAAAGTTTCCAGGAGAAATAAACATCTTGCTTAAACTGTTTCTTAACATTTAACTGACCTGATTCATCTAGTTTTTTTTTTTTTAAGTAAATCATTGGACATTCTGTATGATATCAACTGCGTAAGTCCGTGTGGAAAAGTTAGCTTTGTCTTATTCGTGTATTTGCTGTTGAATCTGACAAAAGAGCCCCAGGCATCAGAAACACACATTCTGTAATCTCGATTTTCCAATGTGCACTAGACACTTAGGGTATGACAGGAAAATATTAAGCCCATTAATATGGTAATTAACTACAATGTTTCTTTGGTTTCCTACACCCTTCACTGATTACTGCAAATACAGGCCTCAAAATATAACTTCGTATTTGGGAAAAGTGCCAGTGTCTGTGTCTAAATTTGTAAGTGCCATTTTTAGGAACCAGGCAATTTCTGTTTACAGCCTAATGCCTCAGGGAGACTGTTAGATGAGGAGACGTGAAGGCTTTTACAGTTTATTGTTGATGACATTTTGAGGACACTTACACTTGTGTAGACTAGAGAATAATATATCTGGGTATTTTGTTGGGTGTGGTTTATGTGCCCCAGAGTGTTGTATTAAATTTGACCAGTAATCACATTTCTACCTAATAGCAAAAAACAGAAACCCTGTTAGCAACTAAATTTCTTTCACTTAAGGCAAAAATAGAACAACCAAAAACCTGACATTTAGCTTCTATAAAATTCAAGAACTCTTAAGTTTTTGTTTGCCTGGTTAGTTGTTTTTTTGAGACAGATGTAGTTTAGGTAGTGTTGAATACACTATGTAGTCAACACTGGACCTTCAACTCATGGTAATCCTCCTGCCTCAGCCTTCTAAATACTGAGGTCGGAGGAGTGTACTGCTATGCCTGGTGAAGACTCTTAATTTTACTTTTTATTTGGTTGAACTAAAGATTACTACCACTTAACTGTTTGTTTGCTTGTTTAGACCTGATATGAATATAATTACTTAAATTACTGGTTGGTCATATTTAAACACCCTGCATGGACTTGAGACTGTCCTACAATGGAAATTAAATTGGCATTGTTATTCAGACAACAACTCTTATGTTTTATGTTATATTTACAAGCAATGAATTTCTCATGTATACTGCCTGATACTTTTAAATTAAATAGAATCAGGTGATATATTTTCTCTAATTTTGCTTCCACTTAAAAATTTTATGACAAACTTGTCATTATAATTTGCAGGAGAAGACAAGTCAGTGTAGTCTGGTAAGTAGTGCTGGTGTGGCTTCATAACTCAGCCAGGCATACAGTTCTGTGGGTTCTTTTTCCAGAGGGGCCATTAAGGGTTTGTCGTTAAACGTTCTGGCATTGAACTCTGTGGTCTTAAATATGGCCCCATGAATTTCTAAGTGCATATCCTTGACACAGTCATGTAACCTCACTTGGTCTGAACTGTAAAAATGAGCAGTATCTATTTGCACCTTTGAAAGTTATCTCAGTGATCAAAAGAGACAATGTTGGTGAATGCTTTAGCCCTCACATATGACACAAATGTAATGTTCAACATTCAGTGCTATTATTAATGTTAGTGTTCTAGTTTTATCATCAAAACAGATATTCTTAACCCAAGTTCATCCAGGTTGGGAAATCTGAAAGTCTTTCCACACGTTAATCAGGAAACTTGTCTTTGACAATTAGCTCTCTTCTGTTTTCTGGCTGACTTTGAGAGAAAAGTATTAAATTCATCCTCTTGGACTCTCTTTTCCATATTCTTAACAGAAAACCCTATTCCCCCAAAAAAGAATTATTTGACAGGATACGATGCATGTGATTATGGCTATGCTAGCTTAAGCTAGTTTATTATAATGGATTCCATTGAGGCTTGGGTAGATTCTGCCTTCAGCCATTTTATTAACCATGAAGAGGCTATAGCTTTAGGTGTGTTGACTCAATCATGCATTCTTAAGACAGTGTTCCAGCCACCTTAATTAAACCTGGCTATTCCTAAATATCCTCAGCTACTTCTTCCACTATCACTACAATTTTACTCCTAGAAGGGAATTTCCACTTCGATGCAATTAAAATGGTAAAAATTCCTAGACTTCAGTTTTATTAGACTAATCAGGATGAAGAACGTACAAATCTAGATGCTCAACTCTAAAATGAGCAATATGAGTGAAAACCTATACCTATATTTTTGTTATAAATCAGTAATTTGAATTTTAGTGCATTGTTTATGAAGAGAAGCACATTTGTTTCTGTAACAAACAGTAACAAGTTATTGCCAGGTTGATTCATGAAAACAAACCTGGCAGTGAGATATACCTTATGTGTTCTCAGTCCACCACCACATGTGTCTAAATTTCAGGACTCTGGGGCCACTATGCTATTACAACCATCTGCAAAAAATGTGCTACACAAAACAAAGACTAATTTGTGTAACTATTTACTTGCTTCAGTAATGAAGATCATCACGTTATGTTTTCAGAGTAATTACCCATAGCTTGGGATAGAGTGGGCACTTTTTAGAAGTAAAATTTACACTTTGGGTCCAATCTCTCTCACATATGAATGGAAAAGGAATTAATCCAGCATAGGCAGGGAAATCTGCAGTGTTTAGAGTGCTGGTCCCCAGTGTTTTACTGATAAATTTATCTAGATTTGTAAGTTTTATTTGCTTGTTTGCTTTTTAATTCAAGCATAGTTAATGTCCCTTTCCATGCCCACTCTTATACATTAGGCAGGATGATCCTAATTCAAATTTTAGGGAGTTTTCTTTGAGTGCCTAGATTAACTCCAGTAGAAGAAGAGCTTTCGGGGATGTGTAAGAAGTGAGCGGTAATAGAGAAACCACGGTGCCTGAGGATCTTTCGAAGACAGAGACCAAGCAGATCACAGAAAGAGATTAAAGGTGCGCATCAGGTGTGCAATTCAATCCTTGACACTGCTAAGCCATGTGAAGTTTGGAAGTTCATAGCTGCCTGTGCCTGGCTTTGTCTACTGACTTTCTTTATACAGAGCAGTTTATTAAAACTTTGCTATATTTTCCAGACCTATAAAGGGATTATTGGCTATAGGATAAGATTAAGCATTTACTTCTTTCATTTGTTCATATGTCATGTATATGCTTCTCTCCTACCTTAACTCCCTGTCACCTATCATATGGAGGTAATTCTAAAGTATGGGCTATTCCTTACCATACAGAAAGCTCCCCAGCAGCAGAAGCATTCAGTCAGTCTTCCCTGGTGCTCTAAGAAATGCCAGACATACTATTGTATGCATGAAGGAACAATAATCAACACAAGGTATTTTTCAGGGAATTTTTTTTTGTTTTTGGTGGCGTGTGGCCTTGTAAGAGCCAAACCTATAGCTAAGGTGACAGTTATTAGGTCCTGTAACTAAGGGCAGCTTGCAATCCTGAAGTCTCTAAGGGATTTCTCCCCAGGGCAGTATCAACAGGATGTACCTGTTTTTTAAGATTGCCTCTTTCACTGCATCTGACGTTTTCAAGTCTATGCAAATAGATGAGGAAGGTGGGCCTTGACAGAGCCCTGGGCCATGTGAAAAACATGAACTAAGACTTGAAGTAGAAATGTAGCGATGCTATGGTTGATAGTGTCAACTTGGGGCGTCTGGAGGTACGGCTGAGGGACTCAGCAGGAAGCCGGGGTGCGCGCTTTGTACACGTCCTGAGCCTGTGGGAGAGGAGGGCCTGGAGACTGTGTGGGAGCTACACTCTCCCTGGGTGGGGGTAGCTTGTTTTATAATGTAAGGGAAGCAAAGAGGCTGCTTGCAGCCGTTCCTCCCTTTTTGCTCTGGTTGTTTTTGCTGTGCTCTGCTGCCCTGAACATTTGCCCTCTGCCATGTGCCACTCTGCCTCTGAACCAGCCAAGTATGGACCGAGACCTCCACCAACTGTAAGCTAAATAAACCTTTCCTTCCTTCGTTTTGGGTGTTGGGTATGTTGTCTCAGCAATGAGAAAAAAGTAACCAAGACATGTGATTTCTTCAAATCACTTGAAATATGTTTACATATATATGGAATGAATAGTCATGTCATTAATGCTTTTGATTGTAACATCTAGAAAACATATAAAGGTGGAGGTAAAAAATTATCTATCCTTTTGTCTCTGTGCATTTCTTTGCGCATATGTATATAGGCAGAGCTATAACTATTTCTGTGTCCTTGAATTTAATTATAAAGCTCTCATGGTATTTTTATTGTTCATGTTGTCCGCCTCTCCTAACTCAGCTCGTTCGGCTTCTTGACTGTATACCCTTAGCCTACTTGAAACTGACTTGTCTCCCTCTTGAGTCTGCATGATTATAAATATAGTAGCGTATTGACAGGTTCACTTTTCATAAGTTCAGTTACCTGAGGTCACCCTAGATCTGAAGAGAACAACGCTTGTCTTGTAAGAGATATAGACCACATTCATATAGCTTTTATTACAGTATATTTCTTTGTTCTGCATTAGTTGTTAATCTCTTACTGTAACTAATTTTTAATTTAAATTTTATTATAGGTACATATATATAAGAAAAAGTTTCAGAGATCCATTTAGGGTCTTAGCACATACTTCCTACAGATTGGGAGACTCCTTGAATACCTCTCACTTACTGAGCGCTTATTAAACGTAAAGCACAGTGAATGACAGGTCGTTCTGTGATGGAGAACAGACAGAAAGAAGAAAGGCTAAATAAGGGAAATAATTTGCAATCACTTATTGAATGGCACCTGAGGCTATGCATATGCCAGATAAAGCAGGCTTAGCCTTAAAGGGCAGACATTAGCATGGACACCTACACCAGAGAGATAATGCAGCACTAGACATCCTAACTAATGTAAAACTAATGATTCTCTCATGATTTCGTGAAAAAAAAAAAGCTTCAGAAACTAAAAATGTAGAAATTATGATTTTTGACGTATTGTCTGTGAGCAGTGATGAGCAATAAATGCAGTTCCATTAATAGGCCACTAAGATTAAGGTGGAATGTGAAGCGCGAGGGGTGGGGAGGTGTGCAAGGACTCTTGCAAGGACACCCGGGCCGTTGTGACTTTTGAGATGGGATCATGACTGAGCAGAAATGCGGCTGCGGAAGAATGAGAAGTAGGAAGGCAGTGTGCTCCACTTACACAAAGGCAAAGGTCCTTGAAGCGTTGCATGACCTCAGTAGGTGAATGGTAAATCAGTCTTTTAGAGCCATGGTGTAGTCTGTACTTACGGAAGGCGGTGCTGACCCAGTGCACAGAGGGCCAGGTGCAAAGGATGTCTTAGTGTAACAAAGGTTTTATGCCACGACCAAGGAGAGGTCAAGGGACTTGTCTGTCTGATAGCTTTCTCTGTATCTCTTTTCGCTTGTTTCTTGATCTTTTTCATTTCCTTTTTCTTACTCTTCCTTTTTCCTCTTCCTCTTGTTCTTTATTCTCTTCTTCGTCGTCTTCTTTCCTATCCTCTTTCTCTTCTTTTTCTTTCTCCTCCTTTCTCACTTTTTATTTGTAGTGGGTGATCCTCCTGGTAGCAATGCAATATGTAGATAGACACGGATTGGGGGAGATTATTGACATGTTGAACAATTAGAGAATTTTTCAATAGCACAACGGTAAAATTAATGAGGCCTTCTGTCAGAAGGTAGGTGTAGCATTTTCTGTACAGCCTTAGATAGCCAAGAGAGGAGAGAACTCAGCTTTTCCTCCTAAACCTGGTGAATCTTTTTCTGGCCTAACACAACATAGACAGTCTCTCAAGGATTAGTTTTTGAAAACAAATATAAAAGAGTAGCTAGGTACACATTTTCTATTTTGCAATTCTAAATCACTTGATGAGAGCGATTACAAAGGTACCAACAAACAATAAAAGGATATAGAAAAAGTCTGTGAGGCAAATTGGAATAGCCACTTTGTTCTGCTAACTGCATTATGTCTCTAGGAATTTATGACTATTTCCAATAGATAGTTGGAAATACAAGTTCTAGAATAATACAAAGAAGACTGTCTCCAAGAGTTGATGTTTCAACTGGGATGAGGGAAAGGAGAAAAGAAAGAAGGAAGGGAAAATATATATGTACATACAAGGATAGCTGGGATATTTTACTGCTGATGTGTATTGGTTTATTGAAAGGAACAGTTAATGCTTAAATTTTTCTTTTGGCTAGTTTTGCAAGCTTGTTCCTATTATCCGAACAACTAATTTGAAGAGAACAATATGCAATATAGAAATGATTGTTGAGTTCTTGCCATTTTGTTTAGTGAAGCTCTACACGATTTCTAATATTTTCATTATTCTCTATTCTCTTTAGTTGTTCAATCAATCTTGCATTCTTACATTTGTTAATCTGAGCAATTTCATTGAAGATAACAGGACGTAACAACTATTGTTAATTTCCTATCATTTTAAACTGTGTATCATTTTTATTGATTTTGTCTTTGTTGTTGTTTTTTTTCTCTCTAAAATGAGATAATGACTAAGCAAAAGGAAAAGCGGAAAGAAAGCAGGGGACAATATGTATATATGTACACACAGGATAACTAAGATAGTTGTACTACTGATTTCTATTGCTTTATTGAAAGGAACAGTTAATGTTTAATTGTTTGATCAATCTTACTTGTCTATATTTGTTTATCTGAGTAACCAGTTTGATGATATCAATATGTAATACAACAATTGTTAATTTCCTATTACCTTGTCTGAAATTCTGTATTACTTGAATTGTTTTCATGTTATTTTGTAAATGTGTTTGTTACTATCTTTTATCTTTAAAACAAAAAAAGAGGTAATGTGTCATTATAATATAGAGATATATTTTATTTTAGGAGAAAGTAGTAGCATCCTCTCTTTTTTCTTTTTGTTCTTCTTTTCTTTTCTTTTCTTTTCTTTTTACTTTTTAAAGACAGGATCTTGCTATGTAGTTCAGGCTGGTCCTGAGCTCATATAGACCAGGTTGGATTTGAACTTGCAGTAATCCTTCTGTCTTAGCTTCTGGAGTACTGGTACTATGGGCTTGTCCCATCATGCCCAACTGTTTTACTTTCTGAATGAGCATCAGTGATATGCAGCTATTAGAGTGCCAACTGACATTCCAAAGAAGTAGCACTGATACAAAGATAAATTTAGAAACTTTGAAATGCCTGACTGTTGTGTAAAGCAGGGGCAGTTTGTCTTTACCACACATTGGGCAGGCAGAGTTATCAGAAGCTGTGTAACTTTCTTCATCGGAAGAAAAAATGAACTGTAAGAAAAATGGTGTCCCACTCCAAAGATTAGCCCCGAAGAATATTAAGGTAGGAATCAGGTACCTGATTTTGTTCACTGTGTGGCCTAAAAGGATATTAGAGAATTTACTTCTTAAAAAGGCCTCTGAAGTTAAATTTTTTTTGTTTCATCTCTCAATTTTATGTTGAAAATGTTATTTAAGTTTAAGTAGATTTCACAGTATTTTCAAAATAATGCTTCTTTTCCTCCTTGATTTGAATCTAATAACTAAGAGATGGCAAAACAGATGCAAATAAGCTACGCTTTAGGCCCACACAAAATGAACATAAAGATCACACTGATTCTGTGATCGCAAAAGCATTTGGTAATCTTCATGCTGAATTCATTTCCTTTAGGAAAACATTGCAAAAATGAGCTTGAAATATCCACTAGGAAGTATTTTAAATGAATGTTTAGTCAGTAAAAGGTGTTTATCCCAAATCATTTTATTGGTGAAGTATCTACTTCCTTGACAGAAACCCTTTAGACTTAGCTCCAAAAGCAATGTAACCAAATTTGTCATATGCTAAATAATAAATCTATAAATTGTCAGCTGGAGTTTAATCCCAGCATCCTTGAAAGTTTCCAACGAACTTTCATGGTTCAATAAACTTTGGTCAGTTAATAATATGTGTGGTGGAAATAGGGAAAGCAAGGTTATTTCTCTCCAGCTCCGAAGATAAGTTTCAGAAATCAAAAATCAGAGGAGGGTAGCACAGAACTATTGTTAATGTCTAATACAAGCCAGAGTTTGTATTTCATTTTCATTGGTGAGATAAAGAAAAGTCTTTGTTTAGAAAAAGTATTTTGTTTTTGATTTCCCACATGGGGTTTCTTCTACTTTTCATTCTTTTAGACGCTGTTGTGGACAGTATACTTTGGTTTTTAGGTAGCATCTGCTCCTTCCTCCTGCTGCTCAGACCCCCACACCTGGTCTCTCTGGAATCGCTCACGGGCTTCAGACAGGATCATCATGACCTTACTGGGAAGTGGCTGAAAAGGGAGCACACGATGGCTAAGCTTCTCTCTAACAAATAACTGCAAAAATAGACGTAGAAAGTACAACACTCTTACGCGGTGGGTCCAGAGCACGAGGAGAGAATGTTGTGGGAACCATTTTTAAATAATTTATTATAACTCATCAAATGAAAGGAGAAAGAGGCAATGATCTTAAAGGAACCGAGAGTGCAGCTATTGAATTAAAATAAATACTAAGTCTCTGAGATCTTAAATATTCAGTATTATAAAAATGCTAACATAGTACATAAGGTTATGAACATTTCTAAAATTAGATAACTGAAACCAGCCAAGTACCATTTTTCTACTGCTTTTCTATTAAATATATTGTTTAAATGTTTGATTCCACATTTAATACATGTGGCTAAATTTATAAAGCCAGTGTATCGACAGAATTGATTTGTTGTGGAATTGCACATCTAATAACAGAAACAGATCTAGAGGCACTAAACACCCCAAAATGCACGCCTCGGTGACACAGATGCAACTTGAGACCATAGCATTGAGCGAAACAAGTGAGGCACACAGCTCAAACATCACATGGATTCTCTCGAATAAGAATCTCGTGCTCTCTCTTTTCTTCTCTCTCTCGTGGAGAAAGAGGGAGATAAATAAAGAGGAAGTAGCGGGATCTATTTCAAATGGGTGGAGGGGCCAGCGGTGGGGGCTGAGGTGGGAAGGGGGGATGAGAAGAAACAAGAGTCGGTGGGGGAAATGAGGAAAACAGCTTTTACAGATGAGAAGGAGACCCAAGTGTGGCAGGGAGTGGGGGCCAGGGCCGGGGAATGAGAAAAAGAAGACAAATGTAACCGTTGTGCAGTGCAAACATAAACTGATTAAAAAACCCAAAAACCAATAGGTTAGTAATCTAAAAATGAAGAAAATATGAAAATTCAAAAGCTTGACTTTCTACATTAAAGGAGTGTCTTGATGGAAAGAATAGCAGAGATGTTTAAAAGCAAAGAACATTTCTTTGAACTCTTTTTCCTTTGGTTACTAAACACTTAGATTTACTTTTGTGGGGAAGGGCTGAGGACCTAGGGGCTTCTTTCCTTTCCTCTTTATCAAAACAAAAATCCAGCAAATAACAATAAGAAAAAGCTCTCAGCGTCTTTGGAAAATAGTCTCCCTTCTCACAAACATGGGTAAGGCCCATCGCGTTCCAGTAGCCACATTCCAAGTTAGTTCAGCACTGATCTGCTCTGAGCCCAGTAATTGCTGACTGTGGGTAAATGAGTAAGGGGAATGTGAATGTGTGTCAATTACTCAGATAAGATGGCTACATGTATAATTGCAACCAAAAGGTATTGAAATTCTGAGCTAATGAAACATTACTAACTTGAAATTTCTAGTCATTTTTCACTACATGCGGGAACGTACTCTAAGTACTTGGGCCTCAGCCTTCTCCAAAACTACAACTTTGGACAGGTATTGATGTGCTGAACAGAAAATCTTATTGATGTTTTCATGGGTGCACGTCAGTGTGCCTCAAAGAGCAAGAAATCACCTTAGTCAAAATAGCATTAAATTTAGCAACTGAAATGAAAACAAAAAGCATTTATCTATTTTTTGAGTAGTTTGGGGCTGTTGAAAATCCGTGTCATTTTCAGAACTGCAAGAGGAAGCCATTATGATCATGGCCTCTTCATAGAACTAAAATGTACATTTATAGGAAATGATGACCTTCTCATGAATTACTGGCTTTGGGCATGGTAATACATTTGACAGGGTTTGGAGAGGCATGCAGACAACATGGAAACATGTGAGTGGGGTTTTTCATACTTCAGTGCATTTATTTAAAACTGCTTATTGCCTAGATTCGCCCTGCTGGCACAATTTTCACCCAACACAGCTACTTTTGACTATTGCTACACATCATGAATAACGGCTTTATTTCATGGCAAATGAGATGCTCCAACTTGCAAGCTTTCTACAGATATATCTGAATTGTTCAATTTCCTTCTTATTGTATAATTTCCCCCTGGCCCTTTGCCTGCTGATATTCAGATAAAGATTTCATTCAAGTCATTTTCAAAACTGGCCTATGTCACTTGGATTGAAAGTTGTAAGATTGGTCAATTTATATTAACTATAATACAAGTGCCACATATATTTTTATGGGGTATTTCTATAAAAATTTCTTTGTGATGAGTTGTAACAAACATTTTTTAAAAGTATGCTTCCAGCTGGATTACCAAAAACTGGTGTTTTGTAGCAATAGAATTAGGAATATGACTACATATCTCACTTTTATGAATAAAATACTTAATGAATTATTTTCTTTTTTCCTTTCATTTCATATCTTTTAACACGGATCTGGAAATTATGATTGCTGGTTGATTCCAAATGACTTGGCCCCTTGTTTCTTAATTAGGTAAGTAATTCTAATTCTTTGATATTCTTTGGATCCATGACTGTGCTTTAAAATTGTTGCTAATTTATGTTCTTAAGTGCTCTGGCAAAAAAAGATAAAAATGGGACATAAGACAAATCACATTTTCAGAAACATAGCTAAAGGCTGTTTGTTGAGCTGGTAGAGCGCAAGTAGTAAGGAATCTAGTCAGGGTTAGTGATGGTCAGAGGAGCCACATCTTCACATTCGCTTATGCTTCTCTTTTTTAACCTTGCTTTTTGTTTTTAAATCAGCAGCATCAGTTTTTGTCCAGCAAGTTCCAGGTTACACAAACTATTTACAGACTATACTACCACTTACTTAGCTGTAATAATGCATGCCATATGGTCATTGGTGACAGTAGCTAACAATTTTGGAAATTCCAATCATATTTACATTGGACAAAAGAATTCAGTGTAAGTTCTGTGATACTGCCTACTGTAGAGCTGAGATCAGCGAACTACAATCTATGAAGCATATCGGGCCAACAGCAAGTTGTGAAATGTCCTTTATTTCTATAAGGCTTTCCAAAAATCAAAAGAAGAATCATATTTTATAATGTGTGAAAAACATATGAAATTCAGTTTTTGATGTCCAGAAATAAAGTTTTAATTGAACACAGCCATTCTCATTACTTTACATATTGTCTTTGGTTGCTTTCTTGCTAAAACCATATGGCTCAAGAATCCTACAATATTTACATTCTGACCTTTAAAAGAACAAGTGTTAACCCAATCCATTGAACGCCGCCTTGCAAGAAGTTAAATCCCAAAATCTTTTACTTTGCATATACTGAGAAGAGCAGAGGTGAAATCATTACAAATCTGGCCTTTTCTTTTAGAATAAAGAATTGACCAGATCAGGCCACATGGGAAGACAAATTTTGACTGTAGGTTTTCCTTTTATATACTTATATTTCTCTTCCTTCTTAAGCCCTACCCAATTCAAACCATTAAGTCTAATTTATTTTGTTCTTGGCAAATTTATTCTGTCCTTACTGATAGACAGTCAAATTCCAGGGGCTATGGCTAGTGAAACAGTAATATATTGTACAGTGAAAAGTAATTTCCTCAAACTTTTAAATAGTTCTCAAGGCTCGGTACCATCTAAGAGAATATTAATATTCTCTATATCTATACACAGGCTCTTATGTGTAGCAGAGTGATATTTATCAATGCCATTGAGCTTAGCATCAGAAACAACATAAGTAAACATGGTTGTGCTTTGTGAAATCGATTTTGCAGAATTTTTCAGGGACAAAAATGGAATATAATTGGTTCTGTGCGTACTCTGATTTAAAAATCCTAATAGTTCTTTTATATGTGTGTCTGAGAAATGGATGCATTTGCAGTTTGAGACAAAAAAGAGAACAAAGAAAGCATATTCTTAGACTATTGCAGGGAAGAGCAGTGTAGAAGTGAGTGGATATTAAGAATATGCTTTATCTTCTAGATTTAGACCACTGGGAAATAAAGCTTCAATGCGTGTGCCTGATATATAATGACAGGCACAAAGAAAAAGGCAAACGTACTCTGGATGTTCTAGGATGGTACAATTACGCCGTGTGTTTTCTAACCCTTTTCATGAAAATTTGACATTACTGTACCTCAGATAGAAGCAGCAGGAACCACCAGGGGAAGAACAGCTGGATACTTTATTAGGTTTTATGTTGTACATAAGGAGACCATGTTTTCCATTGTCAGTGTGTAAAAGGAAATGAAAGCTTTGGGCACCATTAAAGTCTCGAAAGCATAGAAAGTGTCAGCTCTCTTCTCTCAACACCTGGATGGAAAGCACAGTCTGAGGTCACTGTAAAACAAAAGCAGACCTCCTGCTCTGGTTGGAATTTTAACAGTTGATTTTAAAAATAAAATAGTCCATAATTGTTCTACAGAGAATTATTCCTTTGTAACTAAACCCTTACATATATGGATGTAAGCTCTCATGTGTCTGCATGAATGTGCTTCCTATAATAGTGCACCTGACAATCTTCTTTCCTATACCTTAAATATCAGTAGGAGTCTCCCTGGTGTCAAAGAACTAGAAGACTCTCCATGTGCTGATTCCAATGGTGCCAAATTCCTGCTTCGTTTTTTTTCCCTCTTGCATTTGCTTATTAAATCATTTTTATTAAACTTCTAGCCCCTACACCTTCTTACTGATATAGTTTTGTGTGCCTCCGTGTGTCTTTATGTTGAGACTCACTTTATCTTCTACGTTCATGTATTCCACAGAGGTCTTTGCTGTTCTTCACACAGTGGCTGCTTTGAAGTGCTGTGTTGGTCTGCTAATTTCATACTTGCATGCCACGAAAGAAAATTATTTTCTCACAGTTCTGGAGGTCTAGAACTTTGAGATCGGGGTACTAGCATGTTTGGGTTCTTATTAGGGATGTCTTTCTGGCTTGTAAATGACCCCCTTTCTCTCCGTGTTTTCAAATGCCAGTGAGAGGGAGGGAGACAAAGGAGAGAGCGCAGAGAGAATGAAGGGCAAGGGAACTTTTAAAAAATACATACAGCAGATTGAGTACTGCCTCCCCGAATCATTTATGAATTCATTTACTTATACTTTCAGCACTGATAAGGTGCTCAGCTCTATGTAGAAGAGGGATAGATGAAGGGACCTAGCACCCAAAATATAACATGTCTGTACCGCACAATTTAGAAACTCACAGTTTGCAGGAAACAGATGCCTTGAGTGTGCTTAACAGAATTTGCTCATAATATGAAAGTAAAGCACTGACTACACCTGTTTCTAAAGTAATGAATTTTCAGTGGTGATAACATCTGCTCCTGGGATAGAGCTGGACAAATGAAGAAATACAGGGAGTAAACACCAGGCAAAAGGAATGGCAAGCAGAAAGTCAACACAGAGGCAAATGAGAGAGCGTCACCCCAGAGTCTGTAAATGATTTATGCAGAACAAAATTCAGAGAATGAAATGCCCTTATTTTATATATTTATTTTTACTGTGATTCTGCAGTATATTAGGTTCCAGGTTCTAAGAGTTGCGATGGAGTAGTAAACAAAATAAAATCCCTGCTCTTGAGCTGATTTCCTAGGATAAGAAGAAAGTAAATTAGCAATTACATAAGCAAGTGATCAATACTTTAAATGTGAAGAAGACAGAAATGACCTTGATATGGCAGCCTCAGAAATAATGACTTCCTTTGAGTGGTCAAAGACATCTTCCTAAGAAGACTGTAAAGGTTTTCTCTTACAGTTGGGTTGAGACATCATCCCATGTTCATGGAATAGTTTCCCTCATACGTCACAAATACTCCTTCAAACATATGACATGATATAGGTATGGCAAGTCAAGAGATACTTAGATCAATCAAGTGAGATGGGAGGGATCACTGAATTAGTTGTTAAAGAGGTTGATACTCAGGAATACATTATAGGGTCTCTCTACTTTCACACTCACCTGAAAATGCTTACATGGAAAGCTTGTTAATTTTCTCAAATACCTTCTTGACAAGCAGCAAATTTTAAAACTATGCCCTACACACTAAACTAGCACCCAAATGGGAGCTTTATATTACTCTACTTTCTGTTAGTGTAATGAATTCTTAGGACTAGGTAATGTTATAACAAGAAGTGGTTGATTTAAGATCAAGCTTTGAAATGTAAAAAAGGTCACTGACATATGCCTGGCTCTAGGGAGGGCCCGCGGGCAGAGAGCAGCACCATGTCAAGGATGTGTCTGTGAGGCAGAATCACATGAACAGACAGAAAGCCAGGGCAACAGGATGGGCTTGGTTTGGTCTCTTTATGGCAACCTCCCGTGAAGACTAAGTCAGCAATCATAGAACTCCCATTATCAGCTTGAAGGTGGAGCCCCAATGGCTTCCCTTTTAGTCTCCACTTAAAGTTCTACCTCCTCTGCATGACTACACTGAGCACCAAGCCCGTACCCAAACCACATGCAAAGCATAGCAATCTGGATCCAAATGGTTGGCTCATAGGGCCTACAAGTTGACACTAGCTGATGCCTCTGTTCTTTCCTGCTCTGTCTATCCACAGTGATGCTGACATGTCCTCCCAGTGTGGCATCTCAGTTCCTCAGAAACAATCCAAAGCAGGTGGAAACAATGTCATTCACGACAGTGTCATTTGTAACAGGCTTGTGGCAGCCACATACTTTCACACTGCATTACTACAGCGGTCATAGGTGTCAGCCCTGCGTTCCTGAGTATCACCCTCTTTAACAACTAATTCAGGTGAGGAATGTGAAGGCCACTCTGCAGGGTGGACACTTGGGTGCTACAGGAGGAAATAGTATGTTTAGTATTTAAACAAATAAACCTGATATTGTACCCACTGGATTAATAGGAAATATCCACAATTAATTCGATATAGTCGACTAGCAACTGACATAATTATCTCTGAGCCTCAATATACATTTTAGGTTTCTAGAGTACACATTTATATAATGATGTCTTTCTTCTGATAGGATTTTTAAATTAGCTTTATTTAATGGAATAATGATATTAAATACTTTGTAAATCAAAAGGTGAAAATATATGCCAGGAATAAATTACCAAGACTTTGTCCACCGTAATTGATGGTGCTTATTTTCCAGTGTGCTCTTCAATTCATTACTGTGATAATCTTTTCAACCAATTAACAGTCAATTTGGATGGTTATGTTAAAATGTTAGCCACATTATTTGCCTGTTAATGTAGGTTAAATGTTAATTATGCTGTTCTAGTGTGGCTAAGATGGTACATCTTGAAATTACACATATTATTGGTTAGTTATTTGGTTGTTGTATTAATGTGCATCATTAATATTGTGCCAATTTTAATAATAAGCACATTATATTCTTTTGCAAAAACATGACTACTCATCCTACGCTGCTTTCAACCACAAGTTAGGCACTTTGGGCTGTATAATTTAGGAAGAATTTATATTACTAAGTAGGTAACAATGTTTTCACAGTTTTAAGCTGGCATATGGTATATTCAAGCTGCGATGTTCAATATATATCTTACATCTGGTAATCTGAGCAACTTCGTTGAAGATAACAATATGTAATATAACAACAATTGATAATTGCTATCATCTTGTTTTGAAACCTTGTATCATTTTTATTGTTTTTGTGTTGTTTTGTTTTTGTTCTTGTTATTTTTTATCTTCTTTAAAATATATTTTAAATATTTGCAGGTCAAAGGTTTCTTTATAGCAAAAGTATGGTGTGAAAGATCGTTTTAAATAAATGTACATTTAAGCATTATGCATTGTGTGATTACAAATGTGGTTATGATTATTCCTTCAGCTGTGCTGATAATGAAATAGCACATCATTTTATTCCATGCATCTAGTTTCATTACCCTTCAACTCACTCTTCAGACATTAGCTATTTTTAAGTGTCAGTGAGCTACACTTGGAATGAGCATTTCTTTTGTATTGCTGGGTATTGCATCACAAATGCACACACACACACACACACACACACACCAGCAAGGAGGATCAAGTCTTTTTTAAGCTTCCAATCTCTCTGTGTATGTGGTTTTTTTTGTTTGTTTGTTTGTTTTTTGCGGTACTGGGGATCGAACTCAGGACCCTGCGCTTGCTAGGCAAGCGCTTATTCCACTGAGCTATATCCCCAGCCCCTTCCAATCTCTCTGAATCCCCTTCTAATTTTTATCTCTTCTACCTCCAGCAGAGAAGTTTCTTTCTTTTTTTAATTTTAATTTTAATTTTTCTTTTCAGTTTGGAGATTGAACTCTGGGCCTTTAAACTGAGCTCCATCTACAGCCCTCTATAATGTTTTACTTGTCGAGACCAAGACTCTGTGACTAGCTAATTTGTCTTGGACGGACTTGACTTTGCAGTTCTACCCCATCGCTGCACCGTGCTGCAGTTGTCGTGTGAGCCGCAGTCCCTGGCTCTGCTCTTGTCTCTTAAGGGCCCATGAGGTTAGATTGGACCCACCAGCGTGCTCCAAGGTACTTTTTGTTTAAAGTCAGTGGATAAGTGACCTTTATTCTATCTGCAAAATTCTGCCACAGCATCATGTTACTGAATAACAAAGGAAATGGACTCTTTCAGGGATGTCTTTAGATCTTTGCCTTCTGAAATGCTGTTTGTTGAGCAGAAGCTCAGAGTGAGGGAACAACTACTTTGATTCCAAGTATATCATACACGCGTAAGGTTTACAAGTGATGTATATTAGGGCCAATCAAGAAAAGCAGAAGAACCCAAAACAAAACCATGGCAATATATTGTATTCCTGATTATAAATTAATAAACAAACATCATAACTGGCCCTTGCACATTCTTAAGAGCATTGTTACAGCTACTTTCTCTTTATCTTTTGTCTCAATCATTACCTTTTGCATCTTACCACAATGTTTATGTTTCTCACTGAAACATAGAAAAAAGGAATGTGCCCTTTCCTTGTCTTTCCATATGGATCGTTTAGGCATGTAGTTTCTTCCCAGTTTTTCTTAAACACTTTTGAAAATGCAACTTTTCTTCCCAATCATTCTATACAAACTACTTTTTTCATAAACTATGCTGACTTTCACATTACTAACTATGGCGGCTCAGAGTTCATCTCAGTAGGCCAGCAGCAGCATTTGACACTGCACTGACATAGAAGGTCATTCCTTCATCCTAATGCATTGTCTTCACTGCGCTTCCAGGACCTCTCCCTGGTATCATCTTTCTCCTCTCTCTGGCCACCCCTTCCTAGATATACGTGTGCCCGTCTCAGCTTCTTTCCCAAACCACTGCTTGGAAAATGCCCAGCTCATGGTCCTTGGACTTCTTTTTTCACTGAGCCATATTTCCTCTGTGATTGCGTCAGTTCTTATGGATTGAGCTATCCTTCCTACATGCTCATAACTACCGTATTTATATCTGAAGCATATCCTTTACTGATCTTACCTAACTATTCAGTATTGCCTTAAAATGTCCAGAGAGACTCTCTGAATTAGTATTCTCCAAACGGATCTCCTATTTTTACATGACTTCCAACAACCTGCCCCAACTACAGTTTTCTATTCAATTATAGCCTGACTTTATTTTTGTATATTTTTCCCTCTAATCTCTTTCCCATCGTGAAAATCTATTTCTTCTATTTTCGGGGATGTATACACTCATCTACTCTGTCATTGTCCAAGGTCAAGCAACCTCAGTCCTTCACCTGAATGATGGCAAAATCCTCTTGAAATTTTCCCTCATTCAACTCTGACCATCATGTCAGCATAAGCACCCACTCTGACTTCTCTGCTAGTGTCTCCTTTGCCAGGTCCACGGTCATCTTCCACTTCTCTCATCTTCTTTCCTCTTTCCTCAAAAGGATTCTTCTCAGCCGCCCTTTATTATCTCACTTCATTTTTCTTATATCATAGCCTTGCTTGTGTTGTTGTTGTTAATTTTTTGTGTCACCCATCTAGAATCTACACTGTGATTAACCTGGCATTTTTGTCTGTGTATCTTATTCTCTCGGTGGTAGATCAGAACCTTTGGACAATAAATTGTCAGTAAATATTTAATAGTGTAGAGCACAAAGAAAATACATTAAAATATATTGACATTGAGTATACCTTGGTGCTGGTGACAACCCCTTGAGGTAGCTAGTACAAGTATTATTTTCTTTATTTTTCTAATGAAGGCAATTATATGTCTTGCCCAAGGTCACAAAAGGAGTTAAGTGTCAAAGATTAAACCCGAACTCAACTCTCTTGATTCCTAACCTGGTTTTCATACAAGCAGAATGTCAGGTGCTAAAAATATAGTGTTGTCTGTTCTTAAGAGCTACAGTACAAAGTCCCCCAAGAACTTCGAAATAAAGAAGTAAGATTGCCTTCTGAGAATTACACTGTGAAATCGACATATAATGAATTGGTTACCTTAAAGACTAGAATTGCTTTTAAACCAAAGGGGACCATTACTGATTAAATGCTCTAACATTTCTAAAGAAAGAAAATGGTAATAAGAAAAGGTAGACTTTATAGGTCTACTTAGAGATACTTAGGCATACTTAGAGGTACTCAAAAGGATACTCCAAAGCAGAGGTTGGTCAAATGCCTCCAACAGGCAGAAGCCTGAATCAGTGAAGTATAAGAATTCCAGAACTTCCTCTCCCCACAGAGGCATCAGATTCTCCTAACTTCTGTCACTAAACATGTGATTCACCTCACTAACTCATTTGTTTTTTGGATTCCATGGCTACTGAAAGACTAAATTTCTATGAACTGAATTTCTACTCAGCTCTGCTTTTGTACAGAAGAAAAATACCTAACTCTATGTACTTCCAGTGATCTGGTCCTCATGGTAGCTATTGCTTCATGAAAGTTAATAGGCTCATTTGGAATTATGATTTGGCTGCTATAAAGCCTGAATCTGGAGAAAAGGTATTAAGTCTAGTGACACACATATCCTAGTCTATTTGCTTCTTGTACTCTGAAAGTTAAAACTAACATGACAACAAAACATTGTGATTTTGTCATCTGGTCTGCACAACTTGATTAACCAGATGTGAACCTGATTTGTGCCCTAGTCCTTCTGCTAAATTGGTGGCCTCTTACCCTTTGCACTTGGGGAAGAAAGTCAGTCAGAGCTCCTTTAGCAGCAGCCTCTGCTGAAATGCTAGGCAAATGAATGTTTTAAGGATCCCAACTTAGGCAAGGAAGGCTTTCTTAGTCCACACTGTGTTGCTGCAGCAGAATAACTAAAACTGAATAGTGTATAAAGAAAAGAAGGATTTTGTTTTGGCTCCTGACTCTGGTGGCTGGAATGTCCAAGTAGCATGGTGCCAGCACGTGTTGTGATGATGACAGGTCCCTGTCTGCATCAAACATGGTAGAGAAGCTGACGGGTATGCAGGCAAGTGCCAAAGAGGCCTACATCTGGAGTGGCTTCACTTTCCATCCCTCCTTGAGTAACTAATCCGGTCTTGCAAGAACTAGCTCCCTTCTGCAACCAGACATGAAGCTCCTCCAATAGTAGTGGCCCAGGATCTACCCAAAGGCCATCAGGCCTCCCTGCTGCAAGCTTCTGCCATCTCTCAGCACTCTACACTGGGGACACGTATTCCAGCACATGAGCTTTGGGGAACAAACCACATTCAAACCGTAACAAAGGCAGACTGTTTTTAAAATAGGGCTTTACTACAAGGTGCCAAATGAAGTTCATGGGGAACATTGCTCAAAGATAATTATGGCTCTCGGATGAGAAAGCAATTCTTTTTGGGGAGTGGCAGCTATGATTTTGGCAGTTTGAACTGTTACCAGGATAAGTGTGGTGGACAGTTTAAGGGTAAGTGCAGCTCAAAGAGGGGTTCATTCAGAGTACTTGGTTGGCACAGGCCACAAAAGAAGCCCTGTGGCAATTCTGAGCTTTGTCTCTCAACACAAGAAAATCAAGCTCCTAAGTTAGCCAGGCTGAAAAAATCACTTCTTGACTTTTGGATTTGCCAAACACAAAGTAAAAAAAATGCTTTTATTGTTTCCCTTACGGGCTAATAAGTGTTTCTATAAGTTATGATTCAATGGCTTCTCCCTTTTAAAGCATAGTATACTACACGTGGATAGTATTTTATTACTAGCAAGAAAGACTCCTTCCTTTATTTGTTTGTTTTACTCATGACTTGCCTTTCAAAAATTTACCTCACCTTGGAAGGTAAATTTAAGGGAGGATTATTATAACAAAGTCAAATTTCTATTGTACCACAGTCAGATTGTGCATAAATAATTAATTTTATAGAACAAAAGAGCAATATAAACATATCAAAATACATTGATGTTGAGATTAAAGAAGAACACCCAAGTTGTATTTCTGGTGGTAAAAATTACTATTAAAATCAAGGCACCCTTCAGTTAGCACAAATACAGAAATGAAACATTGAAGATGAGTGGGAAAGTGTGATAATGGGAACAGGAAATGAATGAAGGAAGTGGGAAGATGGGTTAATGAAAAGGAGAAGGAAGAGTAACGCCAGGCCTCCTCTCAACTATCAGGAATCAGGACTAATAAAGGAAGGTGCTGGTTTTTGAGAAAACTAAAGTGCTTCTCAGAGTTACTGTGGATATTTTGCCTCAACAAGGTAACAGAATTATTTATTGAAACACTAAGGAAGTGTGGTGCATTAGACATCAGGGGTTACATTTATCCTCAGCAACTAAAATGGAGCAACTTCCACAACTTTCTGTGTTTTGAGGGCCTGCTGGGTCGATAGTAAATCAGAAAGGATATGTTTGTTAATATTGTTTAAGTGCAGAGAATGCAATCTGATCTGGGAGCTGTACCAGTAAGAACTGAAGTATCAACATTTAACGTATGCATTCTAGAGGGGTTTATTTGAAACTTAGTCCAAAGCACTGCAGAGTTGTGTAATGAGAGATCTAGGAAATTGGTGGTTAAGTACAGAAGGTGTGACTATAAAGTATTGTCAAACGCCTTGGCTTCTAGAGTAATGGCAAGGATTTCTCTGCAATTTGTACATTTTTCTATTTTATGGAAGGTATTCTGAAGCAGGCTGACATTATGTATCTCTGTACAGCAATGTTGTCAAAAGAAGAAACATCAATTATGGAAAATGGGGCTATTTTTTTTCCTACAGTTGAAAGTCAATGACATCCTGACGGTGGAAATTGCAAGGTAAAAAAGTATGTGTGTGGGCCCTTGCTTCATCGACAGGGAAATCAGCATGTTTCTGTCTGAAGTGTTCAGTGGACACTTTAGGAAAATGTGCAGAAGAGATTCACTTCAAGGGGCAGTACCAAGCATAGTGAGTGTTATCTTTCTTGAGCAAGACGCAAGATTCACAAAACTGATTGCTTTTCAGTTTGCACAGGGGATCAGAATATACAGAGCAATTTAGGTCATGTCTCTATAGCTTTCTGTCTGTGCTGGTATCACCACAGGTTTTCCCTGATCATTCCTATGTTAATTTCCCTGTGATGCATTCGTCTACTTATTTTTATTTGATTTTCTACATGTACAATGTGTTTGAAAATGACAGAGTACAAACAAACAAACTGCCTTTCTAATGTGAGCTCAAGATACTTTGTGAGGCCAAGGATTGGTCTTAGATGAAGAACTGAGGGAACAACTGCAAGTTAGCATCCAGCCACAGAGCCGTGCATGCCACCAGTGTGCAAGTAGGACTGAAGTTGGAATCAGAAGCTCGGGAGATAACACCTGAGCAGAGGCAGTGTTTAGAAATTGGTGATTATAACTTGTATTATCCAAATAATGGATTTTCTGGCATGGGAAAGAACAAATACACATGGCCCTGAAAAGAGGATGAGATTGCTGTGCAAATGCTCTTCCACCGCTGCCCCAAAATAAAATAAAAGAAACATACGGAAGTAAATTTGAAAAGCAGAAAAAGCTGCATTTTCCCCCACAAATACAATAGAAGGTCCTGCAGGTTCTTTGTTCACAAGTGTTTGTTGAGGTATGATTGACATCAGTACAATTCACTCTTTTTAGTGTATATTTCTATGAGTTTTGGCAAACAGGTGCAGTTACGTAACCATCTCTATGATCAACACAGAATACGGCTGTCACCCAAAAAGCTTCATCGTGTGCTTTTGGCGTCAACTAATCCTCCTACTTTCACCTTGTGGAAGCCATGCTCTGCTCCTTCCTCCTAGAGTTTTGCCCTTTACAGAATGTCTTGTATTTTAGGCAACACAGGATGTAGCCTTGTTTTCATATTTTTCACTGTTATTAATATGTGTTTGCACACACTCCGTGGGGAGCTGGGATATGGGAATAACACAGCTTCTTCTGTTTCCCACCCCTAGCCCTTCCCTCCTCTCTTTATTTCTTGGTCCCCTTCCCATTTATAAAAGGTCTGTCTCCCTCTTTCCTATTACCTGTCTTTTTTGTGCTCTTTACATCTAGTTTGGGTTTCTCATATAGCAGAAGTCATGCAGTGTGGAAGTTTTGTATCTGATGTATTTAAATTGTCATCTCAAGGGATTTAGTTCATTTCACTTAGCAAAATATTTTTTTATATTCATTGAATTATTGTTAAGTACTAAGGGCTCTATGCAGAAGGATATCTTCATTTTCTGTACATGGTTGTGCAAGTCTGTGGTCCCAGCTACATGGAAGACTGAGGCAAGATCACTTGAGACCAGGAGTTTTAGAAAAAGAAAGAAAGGAAAAAGGAGATAACTGTGATTGATTGCAGCCGGTTAGGCAAAGGAGAGGATCCATCGTGTGCGGCAGCAGAAGCCTGAACTGAGTGATGCGGGAACACTGCAAGTTGAACTGAAAGGAGTTCGGGCTATTTGGATCTGAGAAGGAAAGAGAATAATTCACTTGACTTATTTTGGGTAAATTAAAAAGCTCCATATTCAAAACACTGAAAGCAATGAATGAATTCTTATGAGACGTCAATACAATTTTAGCTGAAACTAACTTAAGCAAAATGGAGCATAATAAAATGTAAGGAAGAATTTGCAGTATAAAAATTAAAATTTGTGTAAGTTGAAGGTTTCTACAATCAAAGCAGTAGAACTAATGCCAGAAAGGAAGAAACGTTCTTTGTGCATAAAACCACATGTGGGTATAGAGATAGAGTCACCATGTGATGAGTAGCTATTAGTCTTTGAGACAACCCAAAACAAAACTAGGAAAAGCATAAAAGATAATTTACTGAAAAAATACAAGTATCTAAGGTACATATAAAAGATACCCATTGCTTTTTGATTAAAAATTCTACATCAGGAAATCCATTTAGAGTACATGATACTAACGTTTATGTATGTTGGTATATATTGTCTTACATGAATAGAGAAATAAATGTGTAGATTTTGGCACCTGGCTCATAGAGTATGGTGCAGTCATTAAAAGAATAAGCTAGGTCTATAAGAAAAGAATGAGCTAGAACTCATTTAAAAAGAGAATATTCAAGAGATGGAAAGTTCTGTTCAATGCAAAAATTGAAAAGCTTGTTCAGCATGATTCCATTGATAACTAATAAAAAATATGTTGTGATAATGCATGTATGAGAGACAGAGAGAGAGAGAGAGAGAGAGAGAGAGAGAGAGAGAGAGAGAGAGGATAAATATTAAAAAATCTAATCAGTCACATCAAAGAGCTAAAACATAAATGGCATTTCCTTGGGGTTGGGTTGAGTTTGTAGGGGAGAAAAGATCTTCCCTCACGTGTTACTATGTTCATGGCTAAGGCCTATACAACAAATGACAAAGAAGTGAAAGAAAAGCATACTAATTTATTAAGTATAAATCTACATAACACTGAAGATTTTTGGAAATGAAGACCCTCAAAATAAAGGAACTTGTGTATTTGATGTTTAATCATGGTAAAGCAGTGGCCAGTCATGGAGAAATACGACTGTACAGCGGGGTATCATCTAATGATAATAAATAGGCAGACCTCAGTGAGGCTTCTTTGTTCAGATTCCTCTCTGCATCCTGGTACCTTCAGAGGCACAGATGTTCACGCTGCCAAGTACAAGGAGGCTGCCTGTCCACTCAGTGAAGTTCCTGTGACCTGCATCAGGAGGGAATTGTGGGAAAAGGTCAAGTAGTGACCTGGCTTTTATGACTTACATCAGCAAAATATTAAAGAAGAGGTCTGAAAGACCTCCCTGCCTTCCTTGTTTTCTCAAATTCTTTCAGTTAAAAATATTGGAGCAGGTCACTTCTTAGTCCTATCAGGTATGGTTATAAAGAAAATCTTTTACATCTGTTTTACACATGCCTTGTAAAGCTTGATGGTTTTTAAATTTTAAAATGATGTTCTTAGGAATGCTATTGCAATCATTATTCTTATACACCTAATTTTGTAAGAGTTCCTCTTAGCTATGCATCTGTTCTGGACTGAATGCTTGTTTCATCTCAAACCCCTGTTGAAACTGTATTGCTGTTGTAAGAACTTTAAGACGTGATTAGGCAATGAGGGGTCTGGCCCCGCTGGGTGTTGAAGGATACCAGATGGACCTGTCTTCAAGGGCTGTCATAACCACGTAGCACACACTGGTTGGCCTGAAACAGAAATGTATTCTCTCCTGGTTTTGCTGGCTAGAAGTCTAAAATCAGCATTCCCTCCGGGATGTGGGGTACAATCCTTTCTTGCCTTATGCTCACCTCTTGGTGATAGTTCTAAGTCTCTGCTGTTCTTTGATTTACATCTGTATACTCAGATTGTTGCATATCCTTTCACATGATTTTCTTTTCTTGTATCTTCACATTGCCTTTCTATAAAGCTGGTGGTCACAGCAGATGGAGTCTATCCTATGCCAGTGTGGCATCATCTTAATTTATTACATTTGCAATAAACATTCCCAAATAAGCCACATTCTTAATTACTAACAATTAAAGACTTCTGTGAAACTTTATTTATGGGACATAATTCAATCCACAAAAACAGGAAAACAATGTCATATAATCATTCTGTTTTAGTTTGCATTCTTGAAGGTGGTAGATACAAAGCATTTTAAAAATTCAGATTATACTAGATATATAAATAACTTGAGGCTTCAGTGGTGCAGTCAGTGAGCGCATGGTACTTATATATAAATAACTTTGTGTTTATAGTCACATGACTATAGGTGCTATTCTTTAGTTCAGACTAATGCATAGTTTAAATAATCGGCAATTATACACTAAGATTTTTATACCTAGATATCAATATCCTCAGAAAAATATTTTAAAATATCACACCTGTATGGAAACAAGTGGCATGCAAAAATCTGAATTCAGAAGAGCTTATGGTACTAATTTCTAACAAGTTATTGCATGAATGACTTTTTAGTAATATACATTGCTATTGAAAACTTTCGAGAGAATAAAAAGACCCTTGTAAGAAAAGCTATAGCTGAATATGTTTTATGTTCCTTTTTATTTAATTCTGACCTGTATGGTTCTGTTCCTTCTGCTGCCCCAGCTGAAAGACACAAACAAAATTATTCATCTCATGCAGAATTATTAGCACTCTCTCTCACCCTGACTTCCCACCCTCTACGGAATAGAAAGCAGTGCAACAGTGTCTGAGTTCTTGGAAAAAGATGCACACAAAAAAAACAAGAAAACAGCACATTTTATTAACTTCTCAAGGACATGTTCATTGAACTACAAAAGCTGAAGCACCTGGAAAAATCTGCCTAGGCAGGCAGGGATGTGGTCAGGAAGGAAAAAATGCATTTATGTGTTGGCTTTGAAGGCTGGGAAGCATTATACAGCGTGGTTGCAGTGTGATCAAGTGAAATTTGAAAGAAAGAAATTATGGCGGAACTGTGTAGCATAAAAGTAAAATGTTGAAAATAGATGAACATGTGTGTCTGCCCTTTTGGGCAGAAAGCAAATGTTTGGCAAAACAAAGGTTACTTATGCTGTATCAGGACCCTCAAAGGTATGTGTCTTTCCTAAATCCTCACAATTAATATCCAGCAATCCTTAAAAGATCAAGAACCATAAGTCTGGTATGGTGGCACACTTTTGTAATCTCAGCATTCTGAAAAGCTAGGATAGAAGGATTATAAGTTCAAGTCCAACCTGGACAACTTAGCAGTTTAGTGAGCCTGGTCTCAAAATTTATGAATGAATGAATGAATGAATACATTTCAGGTTTTTCGCTCAAGGTAAAGTCCCTGGATTCCATCTGCAGTACTGTGTTAAAAAATCAAGGACAATTAAAAAGGACTGTTACTTGCGAGAGTATGAATTTGTAATGGATTACATGGTCCATTGAATTTAATAGTATGGAGAATCCATTCATAGTCTATTATGGAAAAGAGTATTAGTGTGGAGGTGATCTTGCCTGTCTGCCAGTCCTTCCTTCCTTCCCTCCTTCCTTCCTTCCTTCCTTCCTTCCTTCCTTCCTTCCTTCCTTCCTTCCTTCCTTCTCTTTCTCTCTGTCTGTCTCTCTCTTTCCTTTTCCTGCACTGCGATTTGAATCAAAGGTTTCCGGCTTGTCAGGCAAATTCTCTACTATTGAACAACATTCCCAGCCACTCATAACTCAGTTGCTTAATCAAAGAAATCATGATCTGCTTAAATGTTTAGTATAAAAACACAGTACTCAGTCTCTGCTGTGTTCCCAGCATCGTTAGGGACAGAGTTCACCAGGTTCCAACTGTGCACTTCAGGTAATGTTGCTTAGCATCCTAGGGCTGCACCAGCACCTCCGCAGGCATCATGTGCAGGGAGGAGAGCATTGGAGGTGGAATGCAAATGTGCCTCAATAGTCCAGTTGCAAATGCACCATTAGAGAGAATTAGAGTCTATACTCCAATGAAATACTGACAGCCTTGCATAAGGAGCAATGAATCTGACCCCTAAAGAAGGTTGTTTTGTGTAAGATAAGCATTCCTTGATGCCAAATTTTGAATTTTTGATATAGAAGATGGAGAATGAGGGGCAAGACTAGGTAAAAACAAATGAATCCAGGTATTTAAAATCAATGAACTCTGTCAGAATCTATGATCATTGAATGCTACCTTGGGCCCATTCAGTTAATGGCAGCTAAATGTGTTTTAGCAATCAATCCCTTTGTGATAGGTTAGCCCAAGCCTTGTATAAGCACTTAGGATGGTAGGATTTTTTTTTTTTCTTTTCAGGTTGACCTTTTTAAGGTTTCAGACATAAAAGTGTGACCTGTGATTTGCGCTCAGCTTTCACTGCAAACTAAATAGCATTCTAAAACAGCCACTTTTAGGTGCACACAGTATTAATAGCGCTTTCTTCCAACCAGACCTCAGGGTGGACGATGGAGAACTTGGTCAGATACTGAAGGTGATGAAATATTCAGGATGGGAGTTCTTCCTAAGATGACCTAACAGGGTTCTCAGTAAAATGACAATTTATAAGAAAATAAATAATGGGACCTAAGAGGGGGCTGATGAAAGCTTCACAAAGTGATATAGGGAGAATAAATGTAACTTCAACCTGATAGATGTCAGATATGCAGAGTTTGTGCTCTCCAAAATCAAACAATGAATTCTAAGGAACAATGGAGGTAAAGAGTGAGAAAGTTTTCTTAAGAGAGCTAGCTTCTGAGAGACGGAGGGGACCTGAAAGTGGGGTGCCAATGAACCCACTTCTCAGGGTAAGTTTTATAGGGCAAAATCGTGAGGTGGGTGCAACGTGCTTCAAAACTATGATTAACAATAAGACTACAATGACAGGTGCTTACATAATATTGATCCAGAGGGGAAGGAGGTCCTGTATCAAAAGCACACATGGGAAGAATAAAGAACCTCTTTGGAAGGAGTGGATCTGGAGTTGTTGGTCCCCACTAGGGTAAGTGATATATATCTAGAATTTAGTGGACCAGGTAATACCAATATATTGCTTCTCCCTTGGGGAAACAGGTCATTCTATCTTTAATTTGAGGCCTGGCCTTCAACACATGCCCCTCCACCCACAGTTCTAAGGAGTTTTTATCCTCCACACTGGGCGTCTTGAGGGCCTAACCCTGTCTGACTACCTAGAATCTGTTTACCTAACTTAGATGTCTATAATAAAAGGCTCATCACCTGGGCTAGTGCCAAGGTCTAAGTATGGTTAAATTAGGCAAACAAAGAGCAAGTAGAGGAAAAGAAGAGAATTGCCAAGAAGATGGGATGTGTGGGGCAGAGAAATTAAAAGTAGGTATCTCTGGTTGCCCTCAGGAGCAACGATAGTGTTACTAGAAAGGCAGCAAAGGAAGTCTATAGTAAGATGAAAGTGAGACCCAGTAGGCATTTTGATCTCTTTTGTAAGAAACAATGGGAAGATCTTGCAAGATTTTCAGAGTTACCAGATTTGCATTTGAAAAGATAAAGCTAGCAACTTGAAAGAAGAGGGATTTGTGCCCAGGGAAGGCTTATAAATGACTGGGTTGCTTGTATATTCCTTATCTAAAAGACTTAGGTTCACTGTGCATTAGAAGCTGAATAACTTTTTCTGTGAAGAATAATGTAAGCTCAGTGGCAGAGCACCTGCCTGGCAAGCATGAGGTGAGTTCAATCCCCATACTGACAAGACAAACAAACAAACAAGAATGCTATAGATAGAAAAGGTCTGAATACTTAGGGGCCAGAGTCTCTTTCATGACTGTCCAATTCCTGTGACAGAAATACTCACTGACAATATGTAAATAAATATTATTGTAATCAAATACAACTTTATTAATGCACCAGAACTTGAATTTCTTCTTCATTTTTATATAGCACAATGTAGAACTATTTTGATACTGAAAAAGCTCAAGATGTAAAAATCATCCTAGCTTGTAGGCAACAACAAGCAGTGGTCAGCTATGTTCTAATTGCTGGCAGAATAGTTAAAGAAAGTTAGATTTTCTTTGTTTATCAATTTACTTTTGGTGTTGGTCATTGAACTCAGCACCTTGGGTATGCTAGGCAGGTGCTCTACCACTGAATTTCATCCTCACCTCGAGTTAATGGTTTTGAGAGCTATTTTGCTTAGATAAAATGAAAAGAAATCTGGGGGACTGAAGAAGTGGTGAGTGTCCAAAATGTCTTCAGTTCCTTACCTATCTGATAAGCAGATGGATGGTTCTACAATTTCCTAACTCAGGCAAAGTTTGAAGGAAGAAATCATGAATTAGCCCTTGGGTTTTATCACATCTCTGAGATATGTGTCTGAATATACTGAGCATTAGGAAATACCTGAGCTAGCACTATATTTGAGAATTGACTCAAGGTTGTAGGAGTTGAATTTTTTTTCCTATAATTCTTATTTTCTGAAGACTTCAATACCTGTCCATTCTGTATTGGCCTTCTAATTCTCTTTGCTTCTCTGGGATGAGGTTCTCATTTAGATACTTTTATCTCCGGTGATGGCTCTCAGTCTTGCCCTCCCATCACTCCTAATTCCACTGTGTGCTCTGTGATGGTTCACATTTTCTAGACTGGAGCTCCCTGATCAATATGAATTGGTCTCAGAAATGGGACTTCCTGTAGCTTCAAGACTCCAGGGCCAACGTTTGGTGAGGCTTTGGGCCAGCTAGCCACAATCCTCACTTACAGCTGCAAGTGCTTTCTTTGAGTTTTCTTAGCATAGCCTCCTTTATTTCCCTACACAGTATTAGGGTATTACCATGGCTCAATCTGTGATTTGACCTGACAGTCAATCAGAATTGTATCAGAGGCTCCATGCGTATAGAGGTAGATATAGGAAAGAGAACAACTGTAGCAGGAGAAAATTTATTCTGCCATATGCCAGCTAGTATGATCTCAGGCACTAAGATGGTCTAAGCTTTAATTTACATAATTTTAAAGGGTAATAATAATATTTGAAAGCAAAAACTTACTTGTTGGGTTTGAGACTTTTGATAATGTTTTTGGTTCCCAGCAGTGTATGGAAGGAGGAATTTAGGTCTTACAGTTGGGAGAACTATAAATTAACTGGCAAAATTAGGAGGAGAAGACATTTAATTCACAGGCATGTAGCATACAAGCAACTTTTTGAATAGTTAGAGGTTGGAGTTTCTATCTCATTTTAGCAACAACAACAAAAAAAGTGTCTTAAGTTTTCAGCAGGAAAATATAAAAGGTTCTGTTGGTTTTTTCATCCTGATTCTACTGGGCAGACTTATTCCTGCCTAAACTCCCTTGGGATGAGGATCTGAATTCATACCTCCTAAAGGTAAATGCCTTCATTCTCCCAGGGAAGAGATTTCTTATGAGGAGTATAAATGGGAGCTAATTATTAGGAGGCAGGACTTAAATTTGAATATCTCTTATGGGACTACCATTTATCCAAATGTTTTGGTTTAAAATAACCTTTAAACAAATTTGTTGAGTTATTGGTCCGCTCAGCAACTGTAATGTAACTTTGTTTAAGTGGTTTTTCCATCTCTAAAAGCAGAAGGTTGTCTTTTCTTCTTAGATAGATTTGTTGCTTTGTGTAACATCATCATGTAACTGCAATGAAGTCCACTGGATGAGTTATGTGTGCAGAGGTATTCCAGATTTCCTGGCTACAGACAAACCATTCATAGGGGTAGTAAGAAAATTCATAGTGAACTGTGACTTATTCTCACGTTTTTGTGCTGATCTATGTAGAAGCTCTCGTGGTGTACCAAGAATCAATGAAAGTACCTCTGTCAATTATTGTAGTCTAGCCAAGAGGAATGGAGTTGTGGTTGGAAGTAGAGCAGGAAATATCAGACATTGTACTTTACTGGAGAGAACAGAATTAGAGAAGAGAGAAGAAAAAGTATTGACTCTCAAAGTTTTATATATTTTTTATCTAAGGATTTTTTAAAGACTAGAAAAATAGTTACATGACAAGTTATTCTTTGCTTCTGTACCTTTTTAATACACATTTAAAACTATCATTATTATTATGAATATTTGTTTTTTGAGACAGGGTCTTGGTATGTAGCTCATTACAGGCTGAACTTGAACTCACTTTCAAACTTCTAGGGATTCTCCTGCTCATCTCTACAGTACTGAGTTCTAGGTGGTACCACAACACCTGAGTCCTCTCTAATTTAATTTTAATTGTTTTTCTTTTCTTTATTTTTTATTTGTATATGTTTTGTGCTACATAATGATTACATTTCTTATGGGGAGTTGATATATATGCATAACATCTTAATTCCTCATGCTTGTCCCTCACTTTTTATTTTTTGTCTTTTTGAGACAGGGTCTCTCTATGCTATTCAGGCTGGCCTTGAGCTCACTTTGTAGCACAGGCTGGTCTCAAACTTGCAACAGTCCTCCTGCCTCAGCCTCCTGAGTTCTGGAATTACAGGCATGCACCACCTTGCTCAGCTTGTCCACCATTTTTAAAAGAACAGTTCAGTGAAACAGATAGTACAGATTAAATGATTATACTTTACTTTTTTCATGACAACTAAAATGAGGATAAAACCAATTTTTCCTATTGTGTTTTTGAAAAAACCACATATTATAACTAATTCTTCTGCCTATACACTTTTAATAATAGTCTGAAGAAACTTGGAACCCTTCTAAACACAGGAGTCTATCTAGTGTGGAGATTTCTGCTCAGAACTAATTCTCACAGCTATTTACAGTCTTTCATACACTCAGACTTCATATGCTGAAACCCAATCTTCAGTGTGATAGTATTTGAAGGTGAGATCATTGGGAGAAGATTTTGTTATAAGGGTAGAACCCTCATTAGTGGAATTAATTGCCCTTATCAAAGAAACACTTTCAACCATACCAGGACCCAGTAAGAAGATTGTCATTTATGAAAGTGTATGCACCTACTGTCCAGACACTAAATTTGGTTGTGACTTTCTCATGTATTTCCTTGTCTCCAGAATCACAAGAAGTATTAATTCTGTTGTTCACGAGCCAACAGGTATATGGTATTTTGTTATAGCAGCTTAGAGAGCTTAATATCTGTACTTTGAAGCCCTGTAACTGTACCTTTCTAGTGATACTATTATTTTTCACTGTTGGACACATGCTGAACTTTGCAATTGAAAGACTACTAGGATATGGCATGATCATATTCCTATGTGGATGTGGGGTAGGTTTGAAAACTGCCAGCAGGAACTGTCTTATTGCCATAGTGATCTACCAATATGCTCAGCCACAGGTTCTATCGGTTAAGGAGGGGACTGGTGCTTTCCACTGTACCTAAATACCATCAGAGTGCAGCTTCCCTTCCTTTGTCCACCCCTGCCTGCTGCCTCATAATGCTGTTTCAATACACACTCTGAGAACCTTCTCTCACTTTGGAAGTGATGGTAACTCAGTGAGCTTAATAACTAAGCTCTTGATCGTTATCCTAGATAAGTAATAAAAGCTAAGACATTCCGCATGAAAAATTAAAAGTGCTGTAAAGATGCCAAGAGACATATCCTTCATTGTCCCATAGAAATATCACGAGGAGCCGAGGAGTTCCAACCTTCATGAACAGGCAGAAGTCATTTTCTCTGGTTCCATGGGACATACTATGCTTGGCAACAAAACTCTGTGTAATAAACTTCATGGTTGAAATATTACCTCTAGCTTCCAGAACTTTATTCTGTTTACTCTCTCTGAGGAATCTTGCTCTCATGTTCAATTATAGAATGCTAAGGTTTATGGATGTCTAACATGTCCAGTGCTTCTTTATGTGAATATTTAACTGGTGAAGTTCTGAAGTTTATAAAATTCTCTAATGGAAATGGAAAATAAGTTTTTGTATGATAGTTCAGTTTTAACAAAACCCAATTTTATTTTATCTAAGAATGTTAACTTTCAAAACTATAGGAGAGAAGTGTGCATTTTATAAATATTTTGACATCTCTGTTTTCTGACTTTCTGGAATTTTCTTCACATAAACACTTTCTTAGAGCATTCATGACACATGTGTCAAATGTTTGTCTATCAAATAGATTATGTTTATAAATTTATGGGTTTAATTATGATTCTTCATCACTTTTTCTCCATGTTTTGTTTATACTAAATTTTCATTATCCTTTGACTCATTGAAATCCTCAGTGAGATAAAATACACAATTCTCTATCATATTAAAAAAAGAAACTAAAACCAAAATGCTGAAGCACATATCTAAAATATATTATCTATTCATATGTGTTTATGTATAATAGATATCCTTATTTTATCTATTTATATGTGTTTATGTATAATATAAACATGTTATATGTGTCTATATTTTTGAAAACTCTTTGATATATTAGGCTTTTGGAATCTGAAAAGAATTTATCTCTGACATAAGATGAAAAAACTCTCAAACATTCAATCTTTTTACTTACGGTCAATAGCTATAGGGATCTCCAGGGTTTATTTGCTTGTTAGCTGTTATTTCTCTGGATGGCTTTGGCTAATACACCAGTGTTCAAAACAGGATTCAATAATATGCTTGATAATATGCTCATGTGCAACCCAAACACATTTTTCCTTCGTCTGTGCATACTTATGGGTCAATATGTGCATATTTATGCTTTAATGTACTGTGTCTTATATCTTTTTATGGCAATCTTAATACCTTTAAACTGCTTTTATTTCAAATGTGAAGATCTTTCTTTCCCAAACTGATCATTTAATCTGATAGGAGGTTCTTAGTATTCACTAAAAGTACCACTGTTGGGTCTTTACCTTACGTCAGTTTATGAATTCAAAACTTTGTGTTTAATTCCCACAAGGTGTTAAAATGTTATCCTGATGCACAGTCAGTCTCTGGCTGCAAACCTGCTAAGTACAGGGGGTTCCCACAGAGACAGATGGAGCCACCATCCTGCCCCTTTGAAAGGCAGTGTGAGCTGTGCTGTGTGAGCTTGTCACCTGGTGCTGGCCTCAGCAGACTCAGTACCGGAGTAAAGTGAACACAGAGCCTGCAGGGTCACTCACATTTTGGGCCTTATAAACGCCAACCGTGTTCTTGAATACCCTGAGCAAGTGTATGCTCTTGAGTGGGGTGCTTTTGTACAAAACTAAAGAATGCTTCACTCGTAGAGTTCTACATCTCTCCTTCGATTTTGCAACCTGTGTGCATTTTTGCCACACTATTGCCTTGGTTCTTGGCTGTGGCGGGTTTCACAAGATGACCCCCACTGAGTCACTGAGCTGAGGCAGGGGCAGTGTAAGTGTCACAGAAATGAAGAGTCTCTTGGAAACCAAGCAGCTGTCATGTAAAAATCCTTATGTGATTTCAGCCAGTATGCAAACATGCGCCATAAGTAACCCACGTTTCATACTACTCTAAAAGTGAAGGCCTTTTTCTGGTGTCTTTCTAGGGGCAGCCATGAGCTGTTTACAGATCAAGTAGTGAGAACTTGCCAGAAGGTGCAGGGTGGAAGAAACAGAGATCAGTGTGTCAGGAGTAACTCACATGAGACTCCACTCTGTAAGGCCGCAGAAAAGCTGTGTATGTCAAATTGCATCTCGCATGGCAAGGATTGCTGTGGGAAATAAGGGAGAAATTTACGCCCTCAGTGAAAGGTTTATGCACTCTGTATTGATCCTTGGAGGAAAGTATTGGACTGTTCACTGATGTCGGTGACTCCAGTTTCTTCAGGTAGTCGCAAGGCAAGCAAAGTAGGAGAAGTTTCAGACCGAATAGTACAGCTGTCTTTGTTCTGAGAGTTGTATTCTTGGGAAGAGTTGTTCTACGGGAAGAAGAGATGAGTATCTGTGGTTCAGTTATTGTACTGGGCTTTCATAGTAGGTGACAGTGATACTTGAAACAGATCTTGAACACAGTGAAGTCTTATTTCCTCCTCCTCCCTGTGTGTGTGTGTGAGTGTGTAGGCGTGAAATACTGGAGATAGAGCTGAAGGGCTCTCTACTCAGCTACATACCCAAGCTTTTTTTATTTTAAGACAGGTTACCGTTAAATCACTAAGCTGCCCGGGCTGGGAGTGAATTTGCAATCCTCCTGCCTCAGCTTCCTACAGACACTAGCATTATAGCCCTATATCACCAGGCCTGGTTGTGATTATTATTAATCTCTATCTAATAAATGGACTCAGCACCTAAAACCTTCCTGAAACATTGTATTTAAGTCTATTATATATGCAGCAAGAGGGATACTAGTCAGATTAAGAACATGTTATTTCAGCAAAAGTCAAACTCACAATGTACCTAAATTAATTGTTGTATTGTTGTAACAGAAGGGGGATAATCTTTAAAAAAGTACAAGATAACATATCCTAGAAATAACCTCAGTTTGCTTGTCTTTGGAGAGGTCTACCCTTTGTAGATTTTTATGTGATGATTATTATAAGGTAGTGATTATAAGGTAATGATTATTACATGTTGCTTAAACTGCATTCAATGTGTTGACACATCCTCCGCTCCATCGGAGTCTGACTGAGCAGTGTAACTCAGCCTGTGAGCAACAGGACAGCAGTACCTGCAGAACTTTGGGCTCCGACTCACCAAGGCGGGGAGTCCTTTGGGAGCTGCCATTCTCTCTCAGTCTGCGTTTGCTGCTGCAGCTTTTTGTCGTCCTCTTCCTCCTTAGGCTCATCTGAGCTTGGTACACTGCAAGTTGGATATAGTACTGGCCTTTTCCGTGGGCTTATGATTTATACCAACTTACTTCCTGTGGAATACTGTGGCTTGGATCATAGGTGGGCAAACAAGGGCCATGAACCAAGTTGGGTCCATTCGACTGCCTTTGTGTGTCTGTGTGCTCATGTGTGTGTGTGTCGGGGGGCGCGTGCGTGAGAAGCCTATGAACTAACAGTGATCTTTTTTTTTTAATGTTAAGGTTAATTCAGTGATTTAATATTAGTAATATTCTTCATATGGTGGTCTTCATTTTTTTCATTTTAAAGAAACTAAAAAGAGACCACAAAAAGATATAGAATTTCAAAACAAAATGATAGGAAATTCACAATGGTTATTATGTTGCATATTGTTATCTTCAAAGTAGTTGCTCAGATTACCAGGTACCAGCATGCAAAATTGATCAGACAATACAAGCACTAATGGTTTCTTTCAATGAAACATTAATGAATGATAGATCTATAAATTTGTAAATGATTGAATAAAAATTAAAAGAATGATAGTATTTTGGGACACAGATATTTAATGAAAGTCAAAGGTCAATGTCTGTAAATAGCCTTTTGTCATAAATAGTCACACATTTATGTCTGACCTTTGTGCTATAACAGAGCTGAGCAGAGACTAAAGTTTATAACGAGTGTGTGACTTGTGGAGACCTTTGTAGAATGTTTGCCGTTGACCATCGGGGCAGGGATGGGGAACCTTTTAGAGCTTACAGTGAAACAAATAGCCTGCAGGGGCACACAGGCCATAGGTTTGTCATCACTAGTGTAGGAAACAGGATCGACGTATTTAGAAGAACTCTGGAATATTTCTAGCTATAATGCATTTCAGCTCCTAGGGAAGCAGATTTTGATTTTTATGATGCAATTCTTCTTATGAAACTAACCTAGATGAAAAATATTTGTAAAAAGAACTACTTTTAACCAAGCAAAGTAGTTCATGCCTGTAATCTCAGCTGCTTATGAGTTTGAGAGTGAAAGATTGCAAGTTTGATACCAGCCTGGGGAGGTTAGTGAGACTCTGTCTTTAGAAATTTAAAGAGGGCCAGGGATATAGCTGGGACAGTGCTGGGCTACCATATGTTAGGCTATGAGTTAAGTCCTCAATACCAGACTTTAAAAAAGCTACTTTATTCTATTTTAGTAAAGAACATAAAAGAACTTTAAATTATAACTTCTATCCTATACCCACATAACTTTCCATTCATGTAAAAGTTTACAGTTGACCTAGTGACTCTTTTAGTTAACAGACCCAGTATTTATTTAGCCATTTGGGACATAATTTGTTTCTTGAAGCATATATGAAGTATCATCAAACACATTCATGACTTACTAGCCAATAACTGAATGGCTAGTTGTTTAAAGGTGAAACACTGCATCTCTGTAAAGATTGCTTGTAATAAATAATGTCGCACTTTCACTGCCCATCATTACAGGTGATTAACATTTTCTTATCAGTCCTCATCTAGGATCTTAACTGGGTAGATAGCTTGAGCTTCCCACTTGTGAGGAACAGCAGGGTCTGACCTTACATCACAGCACATGGATCCCCTTCCTGGGTGTGTATATTACTGTAAAAAATAATGTAGGAAGTACAGGCTGTATTGTAGGGGGTAGGAAAAAGGAGTATGAGCCAAAAAGAAAAGGAATGAAATGGGCAGAGAAAGAAGGGGAAGAATGTGAAGGCAGGAGAGAAGGAAGAAGGAAGAAAGGATAGAGGCAAGGAAAATAAGAAGTATTATTTAAAAATGTGCATAGGCAATTCCTAAATGTAGAAAAAAATCAGGCAGAAAAAAATATCCCTAAAACAACATTGTCTCTGTTTTAAGAATTACAGAAAAAGATTTAAGTTTCTATTTGTGAGTCTGACCGTAAGATTCCTTCATGATTGACATTTTAACTACATTTCATGCCATTTGTAGTTTGTAGGAGAGGAGATAAATAGTGGGGTTCTGTAATAAAGATGGAATTTTTTAATCTGTTGGACAATAGAAGATCTTATCTGTTCATACAAAATGTTACTATCAGTAGTAAATTTATACAAATCTGTTGCTCAAAACTATAGAATAATTGTTTCTTCCAATTTATAAAGTATTCTATTCTTAAATAAAATGTAAATTAAAGTTGAAATTTTTCTGCCTTAAAGGGAAATACCCAATCATCTCTCAATAGAGGGATATTGTCCAATTTGCTTGTAGTTTATGTGAAAACTCTACTCACTGGATTTGCATAAATGAACTAACTTCCTCTTAGCATAGGATGAGCGGCAGGGATTAAGAGATAACCAAAGTGTCTCTTTTTCATGAGTAATATCTACTGCTTTATTAATGATGACAGCTAAAAATTCAAGACATAAATATGCTATGGTGTTACCTATTGAAGTTCTCTGTTTAAATGAGGTGGAATTAGTATATACTTTGACCACTCACCCAAGCATTTTTGTTAAAATCAAGGATTATAAGCAAATTTAATACAACAAAGTTATAAGACACGCTAGTAATTGTACATAGATTTATTTTTCTGTGAAAGGACAAGGCCATTTAGCGATTCCAAAGGCCGCCAAACAATATTTAATTACATCCTTTTTTTCTGGTATTAGTTCATATTAACAATGTATTTATATGTTAGTGATGAGTAAATTAGATAGAAATGGTGTTACCCTGGAGTTAATTTTAGCTAGCTACTTAGCGGATGCACTCAGTTTTACTTATATGCCCAAAACAGCTTGAAATTTCCTTTCCATGTATTAACATTGCAGCTCCATTTTAGCATGTTTCTATCATATAGAGAAATTATGCTCCTCAAAATACTATTGTTAATATTGGGATTTCAAGTGAGTAAAGAAAGCATCGTGTTGAGTAAATAGCATCTCTTCAGATAACTGCCTCTTGGTGAAAAGGGAAGCTGAAAAGAAAAACCCTACATTTTGATTGTGTGGATCAGAGAAATTATAGCCTCCAGCAACCCTCACTACAGGGAGATAATTCACAGCGTGGGTTTATCCAAAGCAGGAGAAGGGGTCATCTCCCCAGCTTCGCGCTTGTTTGGGCCTGCATTTGGCATTATCACTCTGTCTCACAAGACTGATCCTCCAGAAGTCTTAACACCAAAGAGAGTACAAATGTGGGACTTAAAAGTAAATCTGAATAACTTCCCCAGCCCTTTGGTATTAGGCAGGCGTGTGTAACTTCTGCTTGTTGTTTGGTCGTCAGAAAGAATAAGCCTGAAAATCAGGACATGAATCAAGAATGAAATAGGAAGTGTAGTGATTTCACAACTTCTAGGAAGAAAAGGAATGGATTGTTACTGTTTTTTCTTTTTAGTAGGAAATACATTATAGTTAAAAAGTATATTGCTATTGAAACATATTTGATTACATTCCCAGAAATTTATTTGTACTAAACTAAGAATCTCTTCTTTTGCAGTTCTTTTCCCCAGTTCACAATATCTATCGTACTTTTCAGATCCCATTTTCTTGTTCAGTTTCTCACACTAGTGAGACAATATGATGTTTACTCATATGGGTCTGATTTATTTCACTTACTGGTATGGTCTCAAGCTGCGTCCATTTCCCTATAAAAATCTCCAGTAAACTATGATGAGGGTAAGGAAGAAAGGGAAAAGGGAAAAAATATATGCACACACAGGATAGTTAAGATAGTTTTGCAGCTAGCTTCTCTTAGTTCTTTGAAAAGAATATTTTGTGCTAATATTGTTCAGACAAGATATCATGCCTATATCATATACTCTGATTAAGTACTAGGAAGACAAGTATATAAAATTCATAAACTATTGTAACTGTCCTATTAACCTGTTTCAAAACTCAGTTTCATTGTTTAACTTTTTTCTCTTTAAAGTAAAAAAAGTAAAAGAAAAATATTAACAGATACTTAAAAAAAAGAGAGAATGTCTTCACCTTTGTTGGTTCATAAAGAATTGTGTTCAATGAAAAGTATTGTTATTTAAGCCTCTGTACAGAGCCAGATGTGGCACAAACTAGTAATCCCAGAATTTGGGAGGCTGAGGCAGGAGCATTGCCATGAGTTTAAGGTCATCCTGGGCTACACAGTAAATTCAAGGCCAGCTTGAACAACATAGTGAGACCCTGTCTCAACAAACAAAACAAAACAAAAACCTCTCTACTCACATTACTGTTGTCGTACAATATAATTAAGACCTGTGCTACCTTAAAGTTTCTATGAGTTTTTTTCTAGATGTTTTTATCTGGCTTGATTCTCAATTTGTTCTATTATTTTCTGTTGTTCTATGGGCATTTACCCTGTTAGTATAAGAAATTGCTGCCAGTTTAATATATTTTTACATAACTTGAATGTACTGACTGATTTTCGCTCAGCATCTTTGAACTTTAAGTGTTGCTTATACCCTAACTATAGAATTCTTTTCTAATCCAAAACATAATTTAGCAACAGCATTTGGCTCAGTAACTTCTTCTCTCCTTGTTTCATTCCCTGTGTTTCAAAGAGAAAAAATATCTCAAAAACTTCTCTGGAACAGTCATGTTTTCAGTGTGGTCAGGCACATAAGGAAATGGGTATGTTTCCTTGGAACCTCTTGTCTTTGTGAAGATCTATTCGACTTCCATCCATTGTCCCACATAGCAGGATGTCTTTCTCCTACTCTTATTTTGTTTTCTTTGTTGTGATGTCAAACTGCTGTCATATAAGTAATTAAGGGAAGAGTTTTAAAAGGATGCGATTAAAAATTCTAAAAGTTTGCAGTTTTAATATATAGTAGAGTTTCACCTTTAGTACTTTCAAGATGTTGCTGGTTGCTTTTAACTTTCTCTTTTTAAGCATGATGCCTTCCCTTGTAAGGATTGGTACCTTCTGCTTTAGCGTTTCCATTTAGTCTTTCTTTACCATAATATTGCCTAAGGTAATAGCATATTTGGGTTTGAGTTATGATAATTACAATAAAGGAACATCACATTAATTAGGCATCGACCGTATGAAAAACATACATTTTCTTCAGGGTCACACATTTACATGTGAGCTATTCCTATGTGTATTTCCAAAAATGTGATGTAGATGCATCAGTAGCCCTAGCCCTTTCCTACAACTCACTGCAGAGATTCCCTTACCTCTCACTGCACACAGGAGTAATAAAGTCCTTAGTAGAGGCTAAGATCACACAGTAAGCACCTACTGAAATCTGCTATCTTAACAATCCTATTTGTACCCAGTGATGACTAGGAAAGCCCTGGGATACCAGTTCCAACCAAGGAATCTCGTTTTCAAGTAGGCTAGCTTTGACAGTAATGATCTTAAAACTTCCATTTGGAGGGAGTTTGCCATAGTCCAAGAAATACTCCTTAGAAAATTTCCTTATTTCCACTCGGATTTTGTCATCTGTGCTATGTGGTAGGAAATACGTGAATGGCATAACAGGGTACAGTCTTTGTTTTGTAATGTTTATGTGCACAAGCTACAGTTCCTTATACTTTTGCATTAAAGTTAAAATACCATAAATCTGCACTAGCGTCTACAGCTCCCGATGGGTTTCGATAAAGTCACTTCCTCCCTCCCTTTTTCCTAGGCTGTTGGAGGCCCTCCCTTGTTATATGTCCTCAGAAAGTCTAGCCCTTCATTTGTCTTGAATTTGGTGAAATTTAATTATTCTACATATTTCTCATTTCTCTCTCTGCCCCTTCTCCATGAGACAGTAAGTAAATCTCTTAGCAAGGTTTCAAACACCGGACTAGCTTAGTGCTAAACATACAGCTCAAACTCTATAGACATATACTGATTTGGGATATTATAGCATCCAATTACCATTCAGTTGCCCATTTTACCATTTCTATCATTCAATTAGTATGATTCTTCTTGGCAGAAAGATGTAATTTAAGTATCTCTTCCTGAAAATAAACATCCTGCATCTAGAAGAAAATGTCACCCAAAATCCTTCCCTCATTTTTTCATTAAGCAAGAATTTGCAAGCCAGGTTAATGCATTTAGAAATGTAAGTTATTCAAGATAAACGTTCTTTGTAACTGAAATTATTTGTGTCGTGTGTTATGCGCTTGGTCAGAAGCTGACCTTTCCATTTTCTTTTTGTTTCTTGTGGACTATAAAGTCACTTAATTCTGAATTTAAAACTAGAAAACAATTAACAAAAATTATCTTCTGTCATCAACCCATCCAGTCGTTCCTTCCAGTGACAACCAGTGTTATACTTTCTTGGCTATTCTCTTAAAATATTTTGCTATTATCCATGCAAGCAGATATATAAAATGCACAATACCTTCTCCCCCTTTAAAATAAATATGAATAAGTTATACATGGTTTATTGGCCCTTGAAATTTGCTCATGATATATCACAGCGACCCTTCATTACCTATACCAGGGAGCATCTTCATTCACTTTTATGGTTACATAACATTTCATTATATGCTGTATACAAGCGGACTTGTTACATTTCACTTAAGAAATACAAATCTAGCAGACATTTACACACAAGTCAATAATGTCCCTAAAACCATATGAAAGATATCAGACTGTTATCCATAGCCAGTCAGTCTAGCCACTGTACCATGTTGTTAAAGTGACTGAAGGTTATTAGCTTACTGTAATAGGAGTCAGATATCTGATTTAGTTGGCTATATCCATTTCAGAAAGAAAACCCATGATGGTGGGTGTTTAATCCTTTGTATGCCTTACCTGCCCTTTGCCATTAGGTTGGACATAACACTCCTCAATATCAGTGACTAATGGCTGTAGTTCTGCAGACTGACGGCAAAACAAAGCAGTTCAGAACTAATCAGCAAGATATAATCAGGGATATGCCAGAGGTGAGGGAGAATTTTTATTTTCTCTGCTTTGAATCTCTGGGGTTTCCTTTTCGCAGGAATTTAGGTCATGTCTGCATTTACTAGAATAAAGGTTTATTTGTTGGATTCCTTACATGGCGGCATCAGCTAAATCTAGTGTTTAGAAACAAGACCATAGCAAGATGAATAATTTTTAGGTTTTTTTTTCTTTTTTTTTTTCTTTTTTTTTGAGAAAAGACACGTCATTTCTTATTTGAAGTTAGAAGGGAAGGAACATTTTTTAAAATTCCCAGTCTTATTGTAACTCCATCGCTGTCATGTCCCCAGTTGGAAGAGGCAGCTAGTATTCGGTGCAATCTTTCTTTTCACCAGGTCCTATTTTAAAAGCCTTGCCTAGGTTAATTCTCTGAGACTCTGTGAGGTGAGATATATTTTCCACCTCATTTTACAGAACAAAGATGACAAAGAGCAGAACCTAAGGAATTACTGAAGAAAGCATCTGAACTAGAAAACAGTAAAGCCAGAATTAGAAACAAACAAGAACAAATAGGAATTTGGGCTCAAATGCAATTAATTTTTATCCCTGAATTTATATAGCCTGCCAAGTGAGGAAACTAGTTCAGAAAGCTTGAAGCCATGTGTCCGCTGTGTGGCACAGCCACGGTTTGACCCAAACCTAACAAGAATCTGTATAGTCATATTCAATGTGTAGACATATACTGACAAACACAGACAAAGATGTAAAAACTGCTCAAATTACTTGAAATGGGTTGTGTGATGTGAATCTGAGCAACTTTTCTCTTATGCCTTCACCAAATCCATGTTAGAGTCCTTGAAGTGCTATATAACTCCATGCATGGTTAACGATGTGAATACTTCTGCATAAATGTCTGAACAATTTTTATTTAAGATCTGTTCACTTACTGCCTCTTCTGTGAAGGTTTCTCTGGCCATACCGCCCCCCACCTAGCAAGGGGAAGGAGTCAAGGTTATCGATCTTTTGAGAATGACTTTTAAGTATCTTTTTATGCAACTACATATGGCAGTACTTTATTATATATATGCATTCACGTCTTCTGATAGTTTTAAACCTTAAGTAAATTTCAGTGACTTACTATTTATATCTAAAGCATGGAACATGTTTTCATGCCTCTCACAGGTGTACAGTACAAAAAACATTTCAATGATGACTCATATTATCCAACATTTTTCAAACTTAATTTTGTTTAGTGCTAGTGAATTAGAATTATATAATTTGAACAAAGTGATCTTCAGAGATAAAGTAAAATGTAGAATCTTTATTTTCTTCATTGGATGAAAATTTTATAAATGGTATCTCTGACTTTTATCTTTTGTTGATGATGTGAATCAACTCTACCTTGTCTCTGCTGCTCTGGGCCCTCTAACTCCGTTCTACACCCTCACACCCTTTGCCGGCACCTGCTCCTTGTCCCAGGAGGAGCTCTTGTTCCACCCACCCACCCTTTCCTAACCTCAGTGCGCTCACCTCTGCACAGCCCTCCTCCCCTTAGGCACAGTCAACTCTGGGGCCATTGGTCTTAAACACTCAGAAAGGTACAGAGGGATCTTCGCTCCTAAAGATGTGGTACACATGTGTACCAAGTCTCCATGGTGAGAGTGAATGTAATGCAAATGTATGAATGAAAACAAAGATTAAATGGACAAACCGACATGTACCAAAAGTAAACAAATAAGCAAATAAATCACTCTGTCTATTTTGATGGCTTTAGATTGTGTTTCTGTACAGTACAGAAGTGAACCTGCTAATATTACATTTATGGAACAAGGAACACTGGTTAATACTATAAATACCCAATTTAAATATTTTTTTCTTGTAATAAGCACTGAAATATCTTACTTTTTTGGAAGAAACCAGTGTAATATAAAGTGTACTTCAGAAGATCAAGCATGCTGCCTAGTGAGCTATTTAATCGCCTCTTCACCAATTCCCCTTCTCCTAAACGGATGACAGCACTGACCTGCTGCTGCTCACTTCATGGAGCCCAGGCATTAGCATGCCCCTCTGATAGGAAAGACGGGGAACGTGAGGGAGGGAGGATAGGTTAAAAGACCGAGGACAGTAATGTGACATCACATGAAAACGTGTATTTTTCCCAAACAGTGTGAAGATAAATAAATGAAAATGGAGAAAAATGAAAATCAATGGGCAATGATAAAAATGGCAGCTGGGGAACTTTTAGAATTCAAGAATTAATAGAATTGGGGGCTGGGGGTGTGTTATGTTATGTATGTTTTCCAAGAAGGCACAAGGCCCTGGGTTTGATTGTGGCTAATGCTCATAGAAATAATGCTCATAGAATAATAGAATTTGTAGGGATTTATTTTCTTATAAAACACTTTAAATTCTTAGGCTAAAATTCTTATTCTATGTCTCTGCCTCTGTGCCTCTCTCTGTGCGTCTGTCTCTCCCCACATTGCTTCCTTCTCTCCTTCCTCAATGTGTTCCTCTCTTCTTCCTTCCTTCCATTGTCCCCCAGCAGTCCTAACGGAGTTGTTCGGTAGGGAATCTGTGTAAAGATACATGTTTCAGTTTTCTCCACTGACTAGCACAGTTGCAAATGGAAAGTGTTTTAAACTAAAACCTTTGATGCCCTTCCCGATCCCCACCCTAGCTTGAAAGTCAAAAAAGAGAGTAAGATCACAGTGTTCTTTTTCCTTTTTTCCCTTGAAAAAGAAACTGGCATTTCCCCATGTTTCTTCCTAAAGCACACATTCGAATAATCAAGACAATGATCTTACATTTCCTGTTTCCATGGAATCTATAGAAAGTCTAAAGTATCTAGGATGCCCTGCTAGCCCATAAAACCATTATTAGATTTCCAGTCTCTTGAGCCTAGCTTAGATCTTCAGAGGTAAAATGCAGGGCAGTTTTCAACAGAGAAACTGCATGAAGAGCCTTTTAAATGTTAGCTTCTAAACTTTCAGGATCCCTTTGATGATTTCACACACTGACTATTTTTGCATCTTCCTGACATTTGCAATTCCCTGGAGGCATATATTACAGTGCACACACTACCCATGGTTAGATAATCACAAGTTTAGATATTTGTGAATGTTTAGGCTCTGAAGAAGAAAAATGACTAGAGGCAAGTATACTTGTCAACCTCATTATTAAAAAAAAAAAAAACACATAAAATTCTATTTGTATGTATCCGTACGTGGGAGTACTTAGCTGGTTGTCTTTCGTATGAGTCTTGTTTTTAATTTTTGCTATTCTTATTTATTTTTGCTTTGGCTATCCCATTCTATTTAGTTTTTAAGTCAAAGTGTATTCATCATGGAATTTTTCTGATTCATTGAGGTGTAAACCAGGGATAGAGCCAGATGCTATTTGAGAGAGAAAATTGCGACCAAATCAGAGGGAAGTTAGGAGAAGATGCCATCTTCTGCTCCATGTGCCCCCCAAATCTTGTAAGCAAGCACCCAAGCAGGGTTTGCCCCGGGTACTTTGCAAAACCACCCCAGAATTTCTGGTGGAGTCAAATGCTGTCGGAACATTCCAGAGAATGAACACATACTGAGCAAGGTCTGTTTAAATATAATCTTTCACTTCTCAAGTGGAAGAGGAAAGGCCAGAGCTGCCAAATGTACAATATGTTGCTCTATTAGACAAAGCCTGGATATGGCAGTGAAAAATATCAAATTATGTTTTGGGATTAAAAATTGAGAGAATATGGTAGCTCCTTTAAAAATCATTAAATTCAGATTTAGAATAAATCATAACCATGGCAAACATGCAGTCCTTTATAGAGATGACCTATTTTCACTACTTCTCCCCTTGCTGATATGAAAATCATAATTTTACTTAAAACTGGTGTCAATTTTTTTTCTCTCTCCTGTTCACTGTTTTATTTAATCTGCAAATTTCAATTTGTCACAAAGCATAATGTAGACAATTTGCTTGTGCATTTAAAATGATAAATTTAAAATATATTATATAAATATTCATTAATAAAATTTAGTTACCTAAGTGAAAATCTTACTAGAGTGTGTGTAGTTGATAAGGAAAGTAATTCTAGAACCTTTTATTAACTGGATTGTCCTAGATACACTGTTTCTCCTCACTGTTCTCACCTGTAAAATTCAAAGAGTAGCAGTACCTAACTCAGAGGGGTAAATTTAAGACACAGTGTAAAAGAGCTTGACAAAAATTAAATAGTTATTAATGTTTTTGCTACAGTGAGATATAGAGACTGAAGGCAATTTACTCAAATCAGAAAACAAGTTTTCTTTACCAACTATATTTTTCTCTTTTATTAGTTTATAATTTATTCTTTTAAGCTCACTGCATGAAGAGCATGAAGACTAACCATTTGCAATAGTGTTTGTCACATAGATGGGCCTGCATTGCCCTCAGAGAGGTTAGTTTCAATCAGTTGCACTTCTCAGAGTGCTTCACCGTCCAGTTGCTCCAGGGCCATACTTTCCTTCTCCCTTTCACACAGCCAAACCTTAACTCCCAGCGAGTTTCCCCTTTCTGCTTCCTTTTACTATCCAACCACTGCTCTGCCCCAGGCCTACACTTCCTCTTCCCGGTGTTACAAACTTCAGTCACATCTTCCTGACCAGATCTCTATAATACCAGGCTAGTTTTAATATTGTATTTCTAAGATGGAATAAAAAAAAAAAAACAACTGAGTATGGGTTCATATCTTTCAGTTGTGACCCACCTTCCTTGGCTCAGGCCCATCGTATTGTCTGTGACCAGGGTCTGCTCACTGCACAAACATCACGTCTTTCTTCTGGGACTTCACTACCCAGCCTGATGGGACCTGTCATTTCTGCAGCCTAGAGCCTCTGTGCTGCTCCCTGGCCAGCTCCTTGGCCTGGAACCCCCCTTTGTTCTCTTTCTCTCCTTCTTGCTACCTAATTCCTCCTGTCCCCACTGCCCGGCTCTATGAAAGTTGAAATTCTCCAAAGAAGCCTTGCCTTACCCCACCAGAAATTCGACTGTCCATACCCAGGCTTGATGGAATCTTATGCCTGTGCCCATCCAACTCCTACTTGAAGCTATTTTATTATTATTTATAATTCATAGATTGTCTTCATTATTTCTATGGACAAGCATTAGAATGAATCAGTGTTCAACTGGTGTTTTTGTTTGTTTATGTTCCTAAAGTTAGATATACCGATTTTGATGTAAGAAACACCAATTTAAGAGTTTTCTTTTACAGTTTTCCATGGAGGAAAAGGAAAGTGACTGGATACTACCTAAGGAAAGCTTCATATTTAGGATATTTTCTCTCCATTAGCTTCTTCACTGTTTTCCAACACAAGAGATGTTTTATCTGAATGTAATCTTTAATTTTTCTTGGACTTTATCACTTCAGTAAAGTAAACTGACAAAAGATGCCTTCAAGCAAAGCACTGAAAAAATAGAGATTTGATGGTATTTATTTGGAAAGAGAAGAAATTATACATAGAAGATTTAACGAAAGGAGCTCTACCAAAAGTTTAAGAAGTATTAAGAAAAAGTTGAGAAAAACCAAAAGATATTGCCCTGAAAAGTTCACTTGTAAAATGTCACAAAATACTTTTGCATACAAACCAATGAAAGTCAGTGCACTTGTGTTGCTGGGCCTACATGGGATGTATTCCAAGAGCT
>PVLD010013676.1:0-55110 GCA_004027595.1 Dinomys branickii | reverse complement strand
CGTCTGGGACTTTCCCACGTCTCGCCCCGGCAGCCTGGTCCGCCCTACCACATCTCCCCCGGCATCTCAGAGAAATACGCCCAGTTTAAACTTCCCAGCCGAGGTTCCGGCATTCACACTCACCAAGTCTGTCTCGAGCTGGTGGTGTTTATTAAGGAGGTTCGCTCCCTTGCTGCTCACCCGGTCGCCATCTTCCCCGTATCCCCCAATAAAAATTAATTTTAAAAGGTGCAATTTTTTTCAGTTTCTAGTATTTTCACTTTTCTTAGTGCATATTAGCAGTACTATACTGATTACAAAAGGTATAGATTACTAGAGATCCTTTAAATGCAGACCTTATTGGCTTACTAAGATCTGTGATGATCATTGCATATTGTAATGGCCTAGGACTTTGCACCTGAGTGCTGGAGCCTGGGCATATCTAGGACCAGAGTTACAGAGTCAGACTGGCAGTACCAAGAAGGTGCAGTAGGGAGCAATGAGTAGTTATCATACCTTTATTAGGATATTAGCATCGAGTTATTTAATTTTTGGAAATAGTGTGCAAATATGAGGAAGTTTAAGAACTTCTTTTTTGGGGCAGGAACTTAGGAGCACAAGTCTAATACTAACCCCAAATTCTGCCTAGTTAAATATTTTTAAAATCTTTGTTTGAAAACCTCAGGCATCTTTATGGTTCAACTCAATAAATTTGTCTGTAGCTAGTCCTACAGGGGGGATGGAATTCACTCTTTGGTTGTGTGGTAGGTAGTATTCTGGGTGGAGGTTCCTGTTGACTTAGTTAAATTCATAAACCAACAGAATAAGGGTAGAAATGGAAACAGTAAGCAAAACTCCTCCTCTGCGTCATCATTTGCTGATAAATAGATGTGTAATGAAAAAATATGAGTGTACATTTATAAATGAAAAAATTATTAGAGTTGGTTTTTTCAGAGTTAAGCAAAATAAGACAAAATAACAACAACGAGAAACAAAGCACAGCACAGTGACTACCTGAACTGAAGCTAGTTTTTGTGGTTTTGAGCACTATTACAAGTAAGGATTTAGAGACTTTTACTTTTCATCAGTATTTACCAAGGTGTTTTAAACTCCCCTGTCTCTATAAAAGTCAGCAAGTGATACAACATTTCTGTTGTTTCATGTCTCAGAGCTTCCAATATTTCTCTACATTAGACCAGAGTTGAATCTGCAAATGGAGTGCATGGGAATTAGTAGATTTGTAATTGTCACGTTTTTGTGTAAACCAGTGGACTGTCCTTCTTCAAATGCAGTGGTGGAAATTAAGAGGATTATTCAAAACCAACTACCATGATATTTTCAGAAGGTCCGTAAACAATGTAAATGTTGTTTCTGGCCTGTGATAAAATAAAGCAATCACGACTCTTTGAAATAAGTTCCAGGGAGAGACTGAGAAAGACAGATGCGGGGAATCCTTTCACTCCATTTTTATAGTTGTAGCTAGTACTCCTTTTTTCATAGTACCAAATATTATTAAGCCCAAGGCCTCACCCATGCTACTAAATAAAACAAAATTCTTCCAAACTTGCCTTGACCGATCTATTTATAAAAGTGTTTGTGTTTGTAAGAATCCGTAGGCTTCTCATCAGCTGAATTACAACCTCACTTTTCTAAGTACAAATGAAGGCTCTACTGATCTTTGACTGCAAATTAATGTTTGAGAAGATTTTAGAACTCTTGAGCAGTTCATTTATGTTGTTAGCCCTCAGTACTATTCGAATTTCATTATCTAACCAGGAGAGAGGCAACCCCTTTATTAATTTGAAAACATATATATGTGTGTATCCTTATATGCTTTGGTTTCAATAGCAAGGTGAAATAATATTGTCTACCACTGATTTGGCACTATAGACAGTTTAAATGCATGGTTTTTCTTGATATATGCAAACATATAGCCAACTTTTTTCTGTTTTTGTTGAAGAATTTTTCAGGTTGAATGATACGGACTGTCTCTGGAAACAAATATGTTTGAGGCTAGATTGAGTTTTACTTCTTTGCAGTAATAAGGTAAAGCATAAATTGGGATTTAAATTGGACTGTTGAGTTTGCTCTGAGAAAGAATACTCTTATTATTTTATTCTTTTCTGATTAAAGAAGGAAAGTATAAGCAGCAAAAGTTTTACAGTGGTTAATCTGACAGCCTAAGTCTTACTTTTCTGTTTATAAAGGCTCTAGAAGTGCAAGATATGTGAGTTCTCCCACAGTCAATAAACATAGGAGGAGAAACAAAATACTCACCTCACCCTCAGAGTCTGTCCAAGTTTCTTCCTGGTGAATTCTTAGCACTGATCTCTGTCTGACAACGGAAATATTTCTTGTTACTAAGCATAATATTTTGGCAAGGTGGAAGAAACAATGGTTGCAATTTAATCAAATGGGAGATCTTAATAAATATACTTATAAATCAGGATAAAATATAAACATTAATAAATCCACCTACCCTTATTTTGTTTGGTTGAGGAAGACCTTACTGCTTGATGGTTTTACATATCTAATTTACTGTAAGATAACAACATGTTTTTCATTCTATTTAACAGTGAATTCCAAACACTGAGGTGATTGTTCTCACATAAAAATATTTGAAGTGATTTTACAGTATTTTTCTCGTCTCTCATGTGTGATTATAGTTTTTGTGTTTATAGAGGGTAAACGTCATTTATAGGATTCTCATATGTGTGAGGCATAATCTAATGCTTATATAATCTCCTGATACAGTATTTAAAAAGTGTTTTTTTATTGAAGTGTTCTGTGGTTTGCTAAAGAAAGCTTCTTTTTATAGCATTATTAATGTGAAATTGATACTAATTTCTCTAAGTAAATAATTATGAGAACATCCAATCTGGAAAAACCCTACCAATAGACTGCGTTTATGAAAATACAAATGGAGTTAGAACTGCAGAGATCACATCAGAGTGTCTGTGAAGGAAAAGCGTTGCTAGGATAAGAACTTTGCAGCTGTTTGAGGTGACTGTGACGGAGAAAGCTGCGTATAATAAACCCAAGAGTATTCTGTCAGAAAGTGCTTACTTTAGTGAAGAGCCTGAAGAAATGCTTAGGAAATGAAAATGTCAAGGAAAATACTTTTCTTTATTTTAGAATTAAGTCAGTATAATAGCTTTTAACTCCTGAAAGGCTAGATAGACCCAAAATGAGTAGAGTGAAACCAGTCATTAGGGAATTGAAAAATTCAGCTGGCATCCAGGGAGGTGCTACTGCTTTAATTGTAACACGTGCTATTGAACAGTTTCCAAAATCCCTCTACCTTTATTATCACATCTAAAACGTGCACCCCCAAATAGCTTATGAAGTATTCAATTTTAATAACTGCAGTCATAACCTGTGTGTACTAGGGGCCATGCACCAGGCGAGGCCTGTCATGTATCCTGAGCTCTGGTTCTTCAGAGGGCCCCTGGCTTAGTTATTGACATCCTGCTTTATGGAAGAGTAGATACCTGAGCCTGTTTATGCATTTCTCCATGAGAGTCACACATTTAGAAGGTGCATACAAAGGAAAATGTGCCATGCTAATTATATTTGACTCTATTATCATTTCATTTGTGTTTTAAAAAGAATGTACGATCTCCAGGAGTTAACACATGCACATGTATATCCCTACACACACACACACACACACATATGCACATACACATTCCATGAGATATGATGGTTCACACAAAGATAAACAAGACATTAGGAGAGACAGACATTTCATACACAACTGTAATAAAAAGAATATTTTGAATAAATTGAGGAGTGTATAAAACACTAGGGATTTATAAAAGAGGAAGCGATTAACTAGAGGGAACAGGAAAGGATATTTGAGGCCCTACCAGTGGGTAGAACTTTGTCAAGAAAAGAGACCAATTGCAACAAATAGAAAGGAATAAAGATGTGAGGTTGAAATGGGAATTTGAGGGGGGAATCAACGGGATGAAATAATCAGAATTATATTTCTGAATGAAGAATATAAAATGTATGAGTTGAAGGCAAGGAAGACCAGAGAATGTAGTGTATTTCCTAGTGGCCTCCAAGAATTCTATGAACTAAGAGGGAGCAGAAAAGGAGGAAAGACTTTCTAAAATAAGATTGGATCTGAAGATTATTTGCAAGGTGAGGAGATGAATGCATCACAAAATAAATTTTAAAAAATAGTACCAAGGTCTCTGGCTATAGTGGCATGGAGGACAGTAGAATTAGCTGGGTCAGTGTAATTGACAATAGTTTTCTTTTGTATGATTAACCAGTGGATTTGGCATAGAGGAGCTCATTGACTTTGGGGGGATTATTTTTACTATAATGATAAAGAATATATGAAAGTTGGGAAAATGGAACGATGTAGTAAACTTTAAAAAAAGTTTCCAGACACTTGTCTAATTCAGCTGAGGAAAGAGAATGGGTACATGGTCAAGTCTTTCTAATCTGGTAATAATGGTGATTCATGGTAATGAGCTGCAGTTACTCTCAGCAGGCCCTGGGCTTTCCTTTACCTTTTTCCCACTTACTTTGTATAGCGCCCTCCTGAGGCAGATTGCACTATCTTCTTTCTACTGATAAGGGAGAAAGACACAGGAACTGAACAGAGTAATCAGGCATTAGCAGACTATTTCAGGACCTAGAGCGGGAGTAAAAGAGCAGATCGCAGCAGGAACTGGAATGGACAGAGGATGTCTAACGTGGTGTAGGGCTTTTCACACACCTCTATTTTAGTGCTGGTGGACAGTGCCTCCATCACCAGTGATACGATATAGTGGAAGCTTCATAGCTACCCTTTAATGTCCCTTCATTGCAAAAAACAGCCTTTATATGGTGAATTTCTCTTGCCAAGGTTGTGGTATAAATGTGTTTAACAGTGGACACTTCCATGCATCAGCAGGTTAACGTTTACGGCAGTAATTGCCGCTGTGTGTAACAAGAAGTCAAACAGCGTCAGCCATTGCTATCACCACCCTCACTCGTCACCCACCCCCAGAGCTCGCAAATGCGGAGTCTACCTACCAAGGACTAGGGAACTCAGGGACGGAACTCACACACGGAGTCTGCCCCTAGGGAGAAGATCAGTGGGAACAGAAGGAAACGCGGCCAACTGAAGAGGACACTTAGCTGTTTCTAAAGGAAAAGACTGAGTTAATTACCCATCGTTTTCAACGATATGCATACTCTCCGAAGTCTTCTTAAGGACAGAAGAAATAGTGAAGACAAATAAGATTGAATGCTTACTATTTTCAACCTAAACTAAGTAGCAAATCAAATTACGAGCTGAGTAAACTGCAAATATAATTTGCAGCAAAGTAAACAGAATCAAAATATGTAAGAGGTTAATATATGTAACTGATCACTTACTAAATAGTGATGAAAATGTCTAAGCAAGAACAAATATGCTATAACTCAAACTGCAGTCAAAGAAATATAAATCCATCTGGACTAACTTTTCACTAACAAAATAAGACACAAATTTTTGACATTTTTGATGATTGTCAAGTGCAGGAAATGGATACTACCAACAAAGTATAAGTGGCCAACAACCGTGTGAATGATTCAGTCTGGTGGAAAGACCTCTTGGGGCTGTGTAGTTACCTTTAAAGGGCCATGCTACTAAAACATTAAGTATGATGTCAACTAGGTGTGCATTATTTCCATTAAGGGAAAGGGCAGGAATCAAAATACTCATTTAGAAATGGAAATTGGTTAAGTAAACAGTGATTCTAAGAGAAGATTAGGACTTTAGTAATATGTACTTAATAGCATGGGAATTACTCACAAAATAGTTAAGAAATCATGTATGATAAAAACATTATGCATATTAGAGTAACTATAAGTATTTAGGAAAAGATAACATTTTTCTCTTTAATGATTACCTTTAGACAGCAGGGCTTAAATGACTTTTTCACTTTTTTGTTTTCCCATATTTATGAGGTTTACTTACTTGAAATCCAATTCACAAGCATGACATATGCAACCAGTTTCATCACTAACTTAAATTTTTTAACATTTTAAGGTATTCATTAAACTGTCTCACTTTTTCCAGAATAATTGGTAATTTACATAGAAATGATCATGTAGAATTTTTTTTAGAGATAGAAAAACAGGTTCACAATGATCTAATAATTTTTTTTTCTCTCAAGAAAGTCTTAGGAGCATTGATATAGATAACTTCAAAGTTGTTACTCAGGAAACAAACATAGACACACAAGATTGATGAACTAATTAATTGTTAACTGCTCCTTTCAATAAAGTGATTTCAGTCAGTATCCCAACTAGGTTAGCTATCCTGTATACACATACATATATAGTTTCCCCTTATTTCTTTTCTCTTTTCCCTCATCCCTATTGCTCTTTACTTTTGAGCAGTTTCTTTTTTTTTTTTTTTTTTTTGCGGTACTGGGGATCGAACTCAGGACCCTGCGCTTGCTAGGCAGGCACTTATTCCACTGAGCTATATCCCCAGCCCCTTGAGCAGTTTCCTTTCATTTCACAATGTCTACCATACTTCTTGGTTTTAATTCATTCTTTCAGACTCTTACACTAGTGAGACAATATGTTGCTCACACATGCAGGTCTGATTTATTTCACTTATGAGTATGGTCTCTAGCTGTGACCATTTTACCTATAAAAGCCTTGAGTTTATTTTTCTTCATAGCTGAGTAATATTCCATTATACAACAGTACCACAATTTTTTATCCAGTCCTCAGTGGATGGACATTTGGGTTGCCTCCACAATTTAGCAATTACAAATTGTGCCGTTATGAACATGGGTGCACATATATTGCTGTGATATGATGCTTTCAGATCTTCTGGAAAAATACCCAGAAGGGGAATAGGTGGGTTGCATGAGCTCTCTAGACCTAGTTTGCTGAGGGATCTTCAAACCGATTTCCACAGTGGTTTCACCAGTCCGCATTCCCACCAGCAGTGGAGAAGAGTTCCACTTTGAAGTTATCAACATGTAATACAGCAACCATTGTGAATTTCCTGTCACCTTGTCTGTAATTTAGTATTGCTTGCATTGTTCTTGTGCTATTTTGTAAATGGATGTCTGTTTAATGTGTTTTCATTCTTTTATTTTTAAAATAAAATAGAGTATTTACATTAAAAAAGAGAATCAAGCAAAATAGCATTCTCAACTTAGGCATATTTTCTTATAGTACCCCAATAATTTCTGAGAAAGAGTGGTAGAAAGGAAAGTTCTGAAAGAAAAAAAACTGTATGCATTTTAATATGTTTTTTAATTTAATTTTTTAATTTAATATTTTATATGTTTTTCATCAGAACAACGAGGGAAGCTGGGCCTGGTGACACACACCTGCGGTTCCAGCTCTCCTGGGGACTGAGGCAGGGAGACCTCAAGTGTGAGTCCTACCTGGGCAACTTCATAGCTCAGTGTGGCCCACCTCAAAATTTAAAAATTGGGGGCAGAGAATGGCAGTACTTCAGTGCTGGGGATGTGGCTTAGTGTGAAGGGCCTGGGTTCAGTCTGCAGTATTATTAAGAAAGAAAGAAAGAAATAGGTAACAAATAAATAAATTAATGCATTTGGATGCTAGGGGAGAAAACATCTCATACCAGAACAAGAGCAACTTTTGATTCAGAGAGGAAGGACAAGCCTTAAAACCGGAGCACGTTTACTGAGGCGACACTGCTGGCGCTGCCACGAGCCAGCGTGTCTTCCTCGGTACCTGCGGCCCTTTCAGCATCTCCCTGGTTTTTGGCTGTGTTTGCAGTGCTCTTTCTATCCCCGCCATGTTGCTGAGTGCTAACCAGACCCAGCACTTGTCCTGGACGAAATGTGAGCTTCAGGTCAGGCTAGACAGACACGAATTCTTATCTTGGCTCGCCAGATCACTGTCCAATGGTCTTGGAAGGATTATTCAGACTCTCTAAGCCTCAATGTCTTCATTTTTTGTTGTTGTTTGAGACAGGGTCTCACTATGCACTTCAAGATGGCCTCAAATTCACGATGATCCGCCTCCCTCAGCCTCCCAAATGCTGGGGTTATAGGCAGAAGTCTTCATTTTTAAACTGAAGCAAGTACCGCACACAGTGATTCAGGAAATTAAATGAGAGGACATAAGAAAAGGTTTAGGAAAATGCCTTACACATAATAAATGTTTAAGAAATACCTCTTTCCTAAATAAACCTCCAACAGGCTATTCCACTCCTGGTCCACTGCTCCACTTTTGGTTCTGAAAGGTTATTGGCATGTTCCTACATAATTCACTCTCTGAATCAGAGAATTTAGGAAGTTTTGCCACTGATTAAATTATTAACTTTAATTGATATATATTTATGTGTGGTTGACAAATTAATATATTAATGATTACATTAAATATTAAATAATACATTAACACTAAAATTAATACTTGCAAGCGAATCTAGAATGTATTTTATTAAAGAATTTCCCAAATTCATTGAAGTATTGTCCTCAGTTATTGAAGAATTCTATAGTATGTCTTATGAGATTTGGGTGAAAATGTTTGATTTTTTAAAAATACACACATTCCTCAAATACATGTAATTTTTGAGTCTAATTTTACCTCATGCAGAAAAGGGTACCTAAATTGTTGAAAATTTGAAATAAATTCCTCTTTATAGTAGACATTAAGATCATATGTTAACATATCATTAAGATGAAAAAGTTTTCCCTAAAACCTTCAGATATAGCTATTGATACAAGAAAGTTCTAAAAAACACAAAAGTGTTCATAATAATCGTTACGACAGTGAACCCAAATAGCTTTTACACAGGCAAGTATTTTTTCTCACCTGGTTATAAATCAGCTAAACTATGAAAATAAATTGTAAAGGGTAAGTTAGATATAAAAATTTTAGTTCAAAACTCTTCATGGGTCAGTATTAGGAATTAAGAATCTTTGTTGCTTTAAAATCCTGTAGTCTGAGAGTCTTTGGTATCACAAAACATTAGGTTGAGGAATATTAAATTCTTTTCAACTAGGGGTCAAATACCCAGCCTTCTACTTGATTTTAACACAATGGTTCTGTTTATTATAACCATTTGTTACTATAAAAGCATAAACTGAAAGGTAGCAATGATGGGTGAGTGTAATATATTACATTAAATAAACTTGTCCTGTGCGCAGTACATGGAAAGCTCTGTTTACATTACAGTAAGCTGTTTTCTGCCGCATTTACAATTCTGCTGTGCAAATAAATTAAGAGAACTTATGACAGCCCAATTTAGTTTATCTAGTCAAACCTTAAAGATATTATTGCTATAGTTTCAGTGTACTAAACACTATTTAGGTATTTAGTAATGCAATAAGCACATTTTAGCTCTTTTAGAAAAAGAACGAAAGAAAATTACTGGATAAAATTCTAAGCAATGCAATACAGCAGGCATTCAACTTCTAAAAGGGGTTGTTCTAAAGGGCATTTTATGAACTAAAGAAAGACATTAAAGGGAGGAGAGTGTATAATATATTGTTTTTCAGACTCTGTCCTACACAATGATGTGAACAGCAGCTTTGGTTTAGGCTGAATGTAGAAGTGGACCAAGAGAGTGTGGGATTTACACATGACTCCAAATTGTTTAAAAAAATAAGTGCTGAGGATATGGCTTAGTGGGGGAAGGCCCTGAGTTCAGCCCTTCATACAGACAGAAAGACAGACAGAGAGAAAGAGGAGAGGAGGAAGCAGAGGGGGGCAGGAGGAGAAGCTGAAGTTGAAAATGTTTAGTCAGTTACATCATTTTCTAAGTCAAACTTTATTTCTTAGCCTTCTATTCATGATGAATTTCCACTTGCTGATGTGGGTATGAAACTAACAGAGACTTGAGAGCAGTGTAGAGTGGAAAAAGACATGGGTTCTGGATAAGAAGACCTAAAGTCAAATTCCTGCTTGGCCATGTGTTAAGTGGGTGACTACTTAAGCAATATAAATTATGTGGGGATAAAGGGGTTGCTCAGTGCGGGCTCTCAGATCTGTTTTCTTAAATTAGACTCCTGCTGGAAATGTTTCCAGGGTGTCCTGGGCTGGTTAGTAATGTAAGACCTTTGCAAGCCGCGTACCTTACTTCCTTTCAAAGCAGTGTTCTGCAGCCAGACGGTCCCACTTATTCTAATGCCTGTCACGCGCTGCTTTTTCACTTGTTCCCTTGTGAAGGATGTTTCCCGCCTTCCTCCTACAGGGCTCAGCATCTTCTTCTGCCCATCACCAATGCTCCTTACACATTTAAATGATTACTCAGAGCATTTCTACTTGCTTTGAACTGATTATCTACTGGTGATAAAAATAACATGCATTGTAGAAAAATACACAAGTCAAAGGTGAAAATACGTATCAACATAACCTTATGAAAATCAGCATTACTTTTAATGTACTTCATAATAACTGTTCTTTTGCAAACCCACACTAACCCTCCCAAAACAAGTAATAACAGCTACAACAATACCAACTTGAGGAGTGAGTCTCTTTTCCACTTAACATGAGCTCATGTGAATTATTTCATAACTGTGTATGCTCTTAGAAAACACAGTTTTTGAACTTTCATAGCACATCACAGATATAGGGCATAATTAATGTAATCATTCCTCTCTTGTTGGCTATCGTAGCTATTTAAGATAACTTGCTTTTATAAGCAAAGAATCAAGACATTCTTACAAATAATTATTGGCAACATCCAACACTAATTCAGTAGGAAACGTTCCTGGAAGAATTCCTGGGTATGCACACATTTAACACTTTTGAACTGCATTTCCAAAGAGCTTCTTAGGGGATTCACCAGTCTGCACCGCTGCCAAGTCTATGCAGGGATGCTCGCTTCGATGTGATTTTCCTGCAAAGGCAGGACTCAGCACGCTGCATGTAATGATTTATTTACTTGTCTTTTTAACCCACTAGGCTGGAAATTCCTAGGTGGCAGGGGCTGTGTCTTAATCACCCTTAACCCTAGGGTCTAGTGCAGAGCCTGCCATGAAAAATAAGTGCTGAGGTAATAGTTTAGAGTTAATCATTGTTTTCTACTTTGCTTCTATTTTCTTATTTTCCAATAAGTTGGTTCCTTGCTGTTGATGATATTAAAAAGTGGAATTCTGTAATTTCTGCCAGCCATGTCCTTGAACAATCTGTGATTTCAGTGTGCTAATTTTAGGAATGACTTTGATCTGAAGTAGGATGAATTTCTTTTACACAGTACCAGCTATGTAGAGAATAAATATGACTCTAAGAAAGTGATTTCATATTAATTCCACTTTCAATTCCATGGGTATCTCAGAAAATTTTAGAAAAGAATATTGATGTGTCTAGATGTAAAAATGTCTCTCTACAAAAAAATAAAAAAGCCAATGCCTGAGAGTCTCATGCTGGTTAGTGTACATGCCCTAGATAGCTCAGGCTGTGTTGTGGGTGACCACATGGACTATGTTCAATTTATGTTACATAGAACTATAAAATATTGGTCATTTCTCATTAGTTGAGTATCTCCCCTTAAATCTCCTATCATTCTGAAATCAGTGTTGTTGTGAGAGTAGCAATGTGATTTTTAAATTTAAATTTTTTTCTATTATTGGCCTAATAAATGTTCAAGGAATCAAAGAAACTATAGAATACTATACTATACTACACTATAATAGTCTGCATTTAAAATAAAATAAAATAAAATAGCCTATTTTTACAAGTCTTCAGTTAAATATGTAAATGATATCAGACAATAGCAAGAGTGTTGAGAAATAAACATTTAGCAGTACCAGGTGGAGTCAGGAATGTAGAAAGCTAGTACCTGAGGGGGTGTAGATTTCCAGCTCAAAAGCCTGCAGCAAGAATTCAGAACCTACCTAGTTGTTGGAGGGCACTGAGCTCTATGCCTCAGTTTCCCCAGTGATGTACCAGGGAGAAAGTATACTCACTTCATAGGAATAATACAGAGGAAACACATGCACCATGTAAAGCACACAAAGTGTCCTGGACCACCCTTTTTCAAAAATCATATTTTTTACTACAGAAGGATTTCAAACTTCAATAAGATCTTTTTCATAAATGTAACTTGGTAGCTAGTAGGAAAATATCCAGCAAAAATGGGAAATTAAGAAAATATTACATTTTACAGTGAAGCATTATTGAATGTAAAATGCATCAGTAATGTTCTAACTGTACAAGATAAAATATTTGATCTTGTCACCCTAAGTACTATTGCCTTGTAAACTAAATACTCTTATTTAATAATGCCTATTTTAATTTTTTCAATAGAATTATTATTTAATTGACTAAAATGCAGTGTTTGTAAAACAAAATATACAATTTTATAAGTAAACTATGCTGAGTCTATATTTTTTCTTACACAATGTTGCTGCTCAAATACACTTTTTAGAGAATATTATATGCATCCTTTAAAAAGTGGTTTGTATCCATTTCTCATAAGTATGTATTTGAAACAGATACTCAGTTTTTATAGTTCACATACTGTACATTCTACCCTCATTTAGGCCAAATGAAGGAAAGGCAATGCTAAAATAATTTTGAATCCATGTTTGAATTATTTTAACTTTGTTTTATGTTCCCAGTAATGTAGCAGAAATCACTTATACAAAAGCTAATTATAATGTATTTTTCTTAAAAGTTTGAATTGTTTACTATTAAGAATGACTGCTCTTTTTTATTTTAAAGAGAAAACATGAATAACAAAATAACAAAGGCAAAAACAAAACGACACAAATACACACAAAGAGAATGACTGCTCTTATCTACAGTGATAAGTGGATGAGGAAAGTTCTGAGGAGTTGAGACTATAGTGAGAAAAATACATCAGGAATTCTAGAAATTAATTGCTTCATTAAACCCAGATTTTAAGGTGGTTTCCTGTTTTAAAAATCTCTCCCTGGAGAAGCCCTGAGCTACTAAGTGTGTTCCAATATTTCCAGTACCAATTTTCACTGTAGCCAACAGATTTCACCAAGATGTAAGCTGAGCATAATCACTTAGGATCAATCAGTATCTATTGCTCAGTGTCTGCAAACAAAGAATTAATGGAGGTGTCAAATCTCTTACCCAAAAGGAGAATGCATTGGAGCAGACTTCTAGATTGATAGCCGACAGTGACATTTAAGATGAAAGTCTTTCTTATCCTGGAAAGCAGTGAAAGTTAAAAAGATGAAACAAAATTTTCCTGAATGCAGGCTGACTCCTGATTAAATGCGGTAATGAAGAAAGAAGCAAGGAAAGCAGTCAACTCTGAAGCCCGTAAAATGTCATGCTCAGTCAGGATGCTTCCATGATGGGAACTTAGCCTCTGCATCATGTTTCAGCTTTAGGTTGATAAAGCTTTAGTTCTGAAAATAAGAGAAAACCTTTTAACCTGGTCATCTTTTATCCTACCTTACAATGCTCGTCAATATGAGATTACAGCTGATTTAGAATAACAAATGGGAGTGAATTTGTGGCTATACTGTATATTGTGAGAGCAAAAGCTAAGCTAGGACATCTATTTTTAGAAATAGATAAATGTCTGTCATCTTATATACCAATGACTGCAGTAATGTCTGTGTTCTTGTTTTAAATGACACAGCTATATCTTGTACAGTTATTCATAAAATTGTCCTCCACACACAGGTTATGCCATACTGTAAACCAGTTGTATCCATTTGTATTTCCACATAACAAATATGGATATATTCCAGAGTGAACAAGTTCAGCTATTAAAATTAGAAGGTTGAACACAGATATAAATTATGCACCCAACTAGACAACATTTATTATATATTTTATTAAAATATCTTAGATACTACTGAAATTCTCAGTTTTATTATTGTTAGGCAGGCGCTTATTCCACTGAGCTATATCCCCAGCCCCCTCAGTTTTATTATTGTTGTGAGCAAGTTGACTTCAAAGTTCAGAAGCAGATCCAAAGTGGCTTTAGAGATTTGGGAAGTGGGTTGGTGGGGAGCTGTGAAGAATAAAGGGGAAGGGAGTCAGGAAAGGAATCATTAGGGTGGAGAAGCCTCAGTTTACCACACAGTGCAAAGAAGGTCTTGGCCAGGTTGGAGGGTAGTGATATTATAAAAATAGAGAAAATAACCTCATAGACCGTTGCCTCTAATTATATTCTTAACACTCAATACAGTTCTGGTCACCAAATTGTGAGTTCTCTCCCCACAGACCACCCCATTATCCAGAGAACACAAACTGGGTGTGCCACAACTCGCCTCGCGTCACCCAGTCTACCTGGGGTTAGATTCAGATCCCCAGGTGAAGAGTACTGTTCCCCAAGACCATCCCCCACTTTAGATGCCGGTCACAAGGATGAGTCCTCAGAATTTTGACAGCTATATATCGCAGGTGCCTGTGACCCCCTTTTAGAGACTGTTTGCTAAAATGTTTACCTATTTTTATTGAAAAGATATAAATGAACAACAGATGGAAAAGATGTACCAAAAGTTTTATGAGAAGGAAAATGAGCTATCTGTGTCCTTTCAATATCTGAAAGTCTCCCTGAACTTTGAGGATTCTGTGGGGTTTCGTTATATAGGCATGATTTGCCCTTGATGATCCCCTCAACCCTACTCCTCTCTTCGCTGCCTGGGGGAGGCTTAAAGTCTCAGGCCCTTGATTTCCTGTGTGGCTCCACTGGGAAAAAGCCCCAGGCTGAGGCTGAACAGCACCATCTCATTAGCATAGAAGTCACAATGTTTTGCAGGAGTCAGGGGTTTTCAGGGTAGTATGCCAAGGAATAGGAGCAGAGACCAAACATTATTTCATATTAGAGCCCAGGACATCTCCAAGTCAATGTGTTGGGCAAGACTAGCTTGATTGTAGAAGCTGGCATGCTTGGTTACTGGCTGGGAGAAGCCGGGTGGGGCCCAGGGGGTTGGGGTGGTTAGAGGAGAGTGCAGCCTAGTGTGCACACGACAGCAGACAGTGGAAGGTCGTGGGTTCAATTCCTAGCACACGCACACACATACAAAAGCAATCAGAGCAGCTGGAGTTGGGTAGCTGCCCCTCCCAAGGCATTACCATAGGGACTGAAGAGAGCACTGAGCAGAACTCATTACAGCCACCGAACTGATCAATACATAAAAGGCAAAAGCACCTCTTCCCACAGGAACAGCACTTAAAAGCTTATCTCTCTCTCCCTTGCCTAATGTCTATTTGAAGATGAGTGTCTCCGCTTTGTGCTTTTGTTTCTAAGTCTCAGCCACCGTGTTTCTAAGGGCTAGCAATAGAGTAGACAGCTGGCTGTCGTCATTCCTCCAGAAATTCTCAGCCTGATTCCTGTTTGACATTTGTCTTCCTTCCCCAGGATGAGCCTGTGAATTCACTGGGATCCAGAACCAGCTTCTTACTCACCAGTTTCTTCCCATGAGCACAGGCGGGTTCCGTGACTATTTAACCCTTAACCTTCTCAACTGTAAACTGGGAATAATAAGAGACTCAAGGAGCTAATGTGAGGATTTAATGAGAAGATGCTACAGATCTCTCAATGTGATTGTGTTGGTTTTGGGGGTTATTGTGCAAAGTGAAACAGCGTAATGCAGGACACATATTTTATATGAGCATTTGTAATAGTCACCCAAAGAACAGTATACCGCAGGCACCACGGTTTGGGTCTGGGCTTCACTCGTGCCCTAACCTCCTGGAGGTCAAGGAACAAGCAGTTTGTGATTGCTGTTGGTACATCCAACACCTGGCTCCTGTATGTGGACTGAACTGACTGGAGAAGTAGAATCTGGTGGGCTGTGACCCACTGACAGCATGGTTCACAGCTGAACACTGCTGAGAGAACCAGATATTTCCTATCTACTTCCTGGGGGCAGAGCAGAGGACCCACAACACTGCAACCACTACAGTCAGAGTCTCTGCCCTCTGTGCACCTGGTGGAGACAGGAGATCCTCACTCAGAAGGCCTGTGAACTGCTCTCAGGGGGGTTCAGGACTCCCTGTGGGTCCCCAGCACTGAGTAAGGTGTGGGAGTGGGAGCTGCATGAGCTGCTGGCACTATGGTTCAGGTCTGGACTTCACTTGCACCCTGACCTCCTGGAGGTCGCAGACACAGGCAGTCTGTGATCACAGTTGGTGTGACCTGCATCTGGATCCTATGGGCACCCTGAACTGAATGGAGCCACAGAATCAGGTGGTCCACAAACTGTAGACCCTGCAGGTCGTGTCCAGGTTTTGCCTGTATCCTGAACTGCCAGGGGTTACAGGACCACTGCTCTGGGATTGCACTACTAGTGCAACCAGATACACGTCATACATGTGCCCTAAACTGCAAGGGGACACTGGATCAGACAGTCTGCCATCAACTGATATCACAGTTCACATCTGAGACCTGGGAGAATTATGTACACTTCACCATCTACTGGAAGACCCCAGACTAAGCAGTGAATCTTCAGGGACATTGAGCAGCAGGCCTTACCACCAGGAAAACTAGGGCCACTAGCGACCTTTGCTGAACTGCCAGAGAAGAGGGAGACTGAATGTTCTGCCTCCAGCATCAAACATAATAAGGCGAAGAACTAAAACCCAATCTAAGAACTCTACCCCACTCAGAACAAGTCCAGGAGATATTGATATAGAAGAACTTGCTAAACACACACTTGAAATTGATGAAATTATTGCAATGGAAGTAAAGAAACAACTCCATCAGGCCAGAGAAAGATCAGATCAGACATAATCTCTCAGGGAAAAAAATGAAATGACAATAATAATGAAAGAAATGCTTCACACATCTACAGAAGAAACCAATTTTAAAAATAGATGAACATAGGCAAAGGATGAAAACATTGAATGCGAGATACAGGAATGAATTAGAACACACAAAACAGATTCCAAGAGATTTCCAGGAAGTCAGAATTTCCACTTAAAGCTTTCAAAACTGCTTGAATAAAGCCAAAGATAGAATTTCAGATCTTAAAGAGAGCATGGCAGCTAGAGATCAGGAAAGGAAGGATCTCTTAAAATCAATAAGGGTCCAGAACAAATCAATTCAACAGCTGCAAGATGAGGCAAAGAGAAATAATGTCAGACTAATAAGAGTCAATGAAACAGCAGGAGGTGACAAAATGACATAAAAAGAATATTTGCAGAAATAATAGCAGAAAATTTCCCAAGCATGGAAACAGAACATGAGATACAGTTATGAAGCACATAGAACTCCTACTAGTCATAACCAAAATAAAACTACACCCAGACATATAATAATCAAGATCCCAGATCTCCACCAAAAGAATAGAATATTAAAAGCTGCTAGAGAAAAGAAGCAGATCACCTATAAAGGAAAGCCCATCAGAATCACGGCGGACTTCTCAACACAAACCATCCAATTGAGAAGATCTTGGAGTGAAGTATTACAGGTCCTAAGACAAAACAGCTTCCAACCAAGATTGATGAATCCTGCCAAACTATCCCTCAAGTTTAACAGAGAAATAAAACATTTCCGTGACAAAGAGCAACTGAAGAACTTCATGAGTGCCAAAACATCCTTACAAAAAGTACTAAAAGACATTCTAGACAGAGAAGAAAATGACCACAATTTCACAAACAACAATAGAAAAGAGCCCTCAAGAAGAGCAAGCAAGTAAACACATAGAAAAAGTAAGAAACCAACAGCAAGTAAATAACAAGACAGTGATAAGCCAATGCATATCAGTTATATCCATAAATGTAAAAGGCCTCAATTCACCAGTCAAAAGAAACAGACTGGCAGAGAGGGTTAAGAAACAAAATCCCACAATATGCTGTATACAGGAAACATATTTTACTCAAAGGAAATCCATAGCCTGAAAGTCAAAGGATGGAAAACAATCCCCCATGCAACAGAAACCCAGAAAAAAGTAGGAGTAGCTATTATGTTTGCAGACAGTGTAAACTTCAAACCGAGAACAATCAAAAGAGATAAAGAAGAAGAACTGAAATTATCCCATGTATATTACCTGACTACAGTGCAATGAAATTGGAAATGAATGACAAAATGAACTCCAAAAGCTCCATAAACACTTGGAAATTAAACAACAACCTCCTGAACAACCAAAGGGTCACAGAAGAAATTAAAGAAGAAATTAAAAGCTACCTACAAACAAATGAAAGTGTAGATACAACTTATTGGAACCTGTGGGATGCAATGAAAGTAGTCCTCAGAGAGAAATTTATAGCAGTGAACTCACACATAAGGAAAACAGAGAACAAGTAAATAGTCTAATGCTGCATCAAAAACTTTTAGAAAAAGAAGAACAAGTCAAGCCCAAAGCCCAAAGAAGGGATGAAATCATAAAGATGAGGGCAGAAATTAATGCAATTTAAATGATGAAAACTCTTAAAAAAATGAATCAAAGAGTTGGTTCTTTAAAAGAATAAATAAAATTGATAAAGCGCTAGCCATTCTCATCAAAAAAAAGAAAGGAAAGAACTCAACGTCATGCAATAAAGAATGAAAAAGATGAAATTGCTACCGATTCTACAGAAATTCAGATCATTAATTCCCACTTTGAAAATCTTACTCCCATGGGACAGAAAACTCAAGAAATGGACAGATTTCTAGATAGGTACAAATTACCAAGGTTGAGTCAAGAAGATATAAAAATCATGAACATCCTGTTCAACATAGTTCTGGAATCATTAGCCAGAGCAATTAGAGAAGAGAGAAATAAAAGGAATAAGGATAGGAAAGGAAGGGGTACAACTGCAGATGACATGATACTTTACATGGAAGACTCCAAAAACTCTACAAGAAGACTCCTTGAATTAATCAACAAATTCAGCAGTGTACAAAACCAGTGTAGCTGGATACAAAGTCAACACCCTATAATCAGTAGCATTCCTATACATAAACAACAAACAGACTGAGACAGAAATTAAGGAACTGAGACAGAAATTAAGGAAGCCATACCTTTTACAATAGCATCCAAGAAATTGAGATATTTAAGAATCAATCTAATAAAAGAAGTAAAAGATCTATTCAGGGAAAACTACAATACTCTGAAAAAAAGAGATCAAAGAGGATTTCAATAAATGGAAAAATATTCCTTGATCATGGATAGGAAGAACCAGCATTGTGAAAATAGCCATACTACCAAAATTGTTGTAAAGATTCAATGCAATTCCCATTAAAATACCATTAGCACATCTCACAGATCTAGAGGAAACATTCCTTAAATTCATTTGGAACCAGAAGAGACTCAAAATAGCAAAAGCAATCCTGGATGACAAGGACAAGACAGGTTGAATTACAATACCTGAGCAGAAATTATACTACAAAGCCACTGTAATAAAATCAACATGGTACTGGCTAAAAACAGACCAGAAGATAAATGGAACAGACTGGAAGGCACAGACGCAACCACAAACACACTTGGTCACCTATTCTTTGATAAAGGGGCCAAACTCACTGAAAGAATGATAGCCTCTTTAATAAATGGTGCTGGAAAAATTGTTCTGCCACCTGCTAAAGACTGAAAATGGACCCAAGTCTATCACCATGCACGAAACTCAAATCAAAATGGATCACAGATTTCAATATTAAAACAGAAACAGTGAATCTATTAGAAGAGAAAGTAGGTAAAAACCTTGAAGACATAGGGGTAGTCAGAGAGTTCAGGAACAAAAAACAAACAGCCCATGAAATACTTCAAAGAATCAATAACTAGGACCTCATCCTACTGAAAAGTTTCTGCATATCTAAAGAAATCACCAGCAGAGTAAAAAGAAAACCCACAAATTGGGAAAAAACTTTAGCTGACTGTCCCTCAGACAAGGGTCTTCTATCTAGAACATATAAAGAATTAAAAAACATCAGCCCCTCCACATTCAAAGACCCAACCCCAAAATGGGCAGCTGAGATGAATACACATTTCTCAGATAAAGAAATACAAATGCAAATAAATACATGAAAAAATGTTCAACACCATTAGTCATTTGAGAAATGCAAATTAAAACAACACTGAGATTTCACCTTGCCCCAGTAAGAATGGCTATCATTAAGAAATCAACCAATAACAAATGCTGGAGAAGCTATGGAGAAATAGGAACATTTCTCCAGTGCTGGTGGGAATGCAGACTGGTGAAACTACTGTGGATATCAGTTTGGAGATTCCTGAGAAAACTGACCTTTCTAGAGGTCCCATTCAACCCAGCTATTCCACTCCTGGGTATTTTCCCAGAAGATCTGAAAACATTGTATCACAGCGATATATATGCACCCCTGGTCATAGCAGCACAACTTGTAATTGCTAAATTGTGGAAGAGCCCAAATGTCCATCCACTGAGGATTGGATAAAAATATTGCAGTACTTCTATATAATGGAATATTACTCAGCTACAAAGTAAGATAAACTCAAGGCTTTTATAGGTAAATGGTCACAACTAGAGACCATGCTCATAAGTGAAATAAAGAAAACCTCCATGTGTAAGCAACATATTGTTTCACTAGTGTAAGAACCTGAAAGAGTGAATAAAAACTAGGAAGTATGATAGACATTGTGAAATTAAAGGAAAATTCTCAAAATTAAAGGTCAACTGGGGTGTGGGAAAGAAAAGGGAAAGAAGGGGAAGTTTTGTATGTATGTATATACGGGATAGCTAACAGTGGTACTACTGTCTTCTATTGTGTTACTGAAAGGAACAGTTGATGATTACTTGTTTGATCATTATTGCATGTCTCTATTTCTTTTCCTGAGAAACCACTTTGAAGATACCAATACATAATACAACAATCATTGTTAATTTCATACCGCTTTGTCTGTAACGCTGTATTGTTTGTATTTAGTATTTTGTAAATGGATGTCTGTTTGTTATTATGTTTTCCTTCTCTTATTTTTAAAATAGATTTTTAAAAAAAGAACAGTATACAAAAGAGTGCAGAAAATTTGTCCACACCCTAAGATCAAGGAATCCAGCTGAGGGCCTGGATTCTGCAACAATGTCCTATGTGAGTCCAGCTGAATAACTAGGGTTCATGTAACAATACCTCTCACATGTTCCAACTGGAGGCCCAGAGCCCGTGGCATTGTCTCATGTGGCTTGTTTCATAGATCTGTGCTTGGAAGGTCCAAAGGTCAGTGGTGAAATCTAGGAAGTCAGTGCCAGTGGGATGAATGACCTATGCTAGCAGGCTGAGGGATCTGCCGTGGAGCCAGGAAGCAATGCTCAGAAGAATCAGAGCTCCCCAAAAGGTACCATGGCCATCCTCAGCAATAGTGAGGTTCCAAGCTCCTCTGATGATCAAGATGACTGAGTTCCCATCAGGGAAACCAATGCATCAAGCATCTCCTGAAGACCAACAGTACATCATCTTTCCCTCCAGAGCCAGGAGGTGATGCTCAAAGTGAGAAAGAGCTCCCCCAAAGTGAACCAAAGCCATTCTCAGTGCCAATGAGGTCCCGAGCTCCTTGGAGGATGAAAACAGCCAAATCCATCAGGAAAACCAGCATGACGAGCTCCTCCAAAACAACCAACAGCTTCCACCAGCTCCAACAGCCTTTCTCTTCTCCCAACAGCCTCAACTTTTCCTTCTCCAGTTCTTCCTCTTATGCTTCTTGCAACAATCCCCAGGTCGGCCTCCTAGCACCATGCTTACTCAGATCAGCTGGGAGTTATAAGTTGACCACCAGTTATCAATCCACTACAGTGGTGCTTGGCACATACGAACTATCTTAAAACATTAACAGTAACTACTGTGATTATATTTGAGTCTATCCTATCTGTATGATGTATACACTCATTGAGAAAGAACTGGTTACTGTGGATTTTGCTCCCATTTGAACTTGCAAGCTTTGTGTTAGATGTTTGTGTCCTTATTTAAGTAGAAAAAGTGGTGTAAAAATGTATAAATCACCAAATTAGGCCCTTGGCTAGTGCTGTGGATTTTATATTTGAGGTTTTCCTACTTGTAAGAAAACCATAGTTCCATGATGGATAAGCCTTCATGGGTCTGGGAAACAAACACAGATATTCAGGCTTTGAGGTGAATAAAAGGAAGTGAGTTACCTGGACAGATAGAAGCCAAGACATCTGTGCCCCAGAGGTGCTCAGTTTACTAATCAAGAAGTGATACAGTGTCTGTTACTGTTGTTTCCCTGTGGAAAACCCTCAGCATAAAATTAGTAACTGCTTCAGAATGCTATTGATGGATTTAAGCAAAAGCAGAGTAGTCTGAGGGGTTTATAAACTAAGTTAAGGGATGTGGTTGCATGTGGCTTATGGTGACTTTACCTGTGGTCTCCTTTCCATGTCTTTGGTATTTCAAACAAAGGATTGGACAAGACACATGGAAAAGGACCAAAGGTGTAGTAGTACAGAAGGTGGAAAAGAAGTACAGTACACTCTACAGGGCAAGATCTGCCAGGTGAAATGGCCCCCAGGATAAAGGAAAAGGAGTCTTTTGTATTCAGAAGACCTGGATTGCCTCCACCTGATTCAAGTATAGCATTATAACAGTTGTCCTATAAAAAACTCATTTGGTCTCCTGTCAGATGTAGGCGAAGGATCAGATGGGTTGTGTCCATATATAAATCAAGGACTGGAAATAGTATCTTCCAGTTTGTCCTTTGAACAGCACCAGATTCAAAGGAAGGGTTGAGACTATGGCTTTTTTATTGCTTCTGTGCACAAGGGTCAGGAACCATAAGCCTGGATTCATTTTGGATCCAGTAGTCTGTGTATTTTCTGTGTTTAGAAAATATCTCCCTGAACCTGTTGGCCATAACTTTTTCAGACTTTTCACATGTTCTACTCAGTTGGTTTCTGGTTTGCCCAGCCCTAATGTCCTACCCTGGTGGAGTCCTAAACAAGTGGTATGTAAAACTGCTTGTGATAGGAAGAGATCCTCTAGTTGAAGCATCTGTCTGTGTATATCACTTAAACTTCAGTCTTCCTGCCTTTTGTTTTTCAAGAAAGTGTCCCCTACAGTGAGAGTTGAAGATTTGTAGTTCAAAAGTAAATGTACTCCTCAAAAAAGTTTTACTGCTTTTATTGAAAGGAACAGTTAATGTTTAAGTGTTTGGTCAATCTTGCATGTCTATAGTTGTTTATCTGAGTAACCAGTTTGAAGATATCAACGTGTAATACTACAACCATTGTTCGTTAATTTCCTATCACCTTGTCTGAAATTCTGTATTGCTTGTATTGTCTTTGTGTTATTTTCTAAATGTATGTGTGTTTGTTAATGTGTTTTCTTTCTTTTATCTTTAAAATAAAAAAAGTTCACATTACACATGAGACAAGAAAGAAGCAAATAGGACAAACAATGGCCCTCAGGAATACAGGGAATGCAAGATCCCAGATGCACCAGTCTCCCTCAGATAAGAGCTTACTCTGGCATATAACCAAGGCCCACCTTTCACATTCTTGAAATCATCTCTAGATTACTTTACCTAATACAGATACAAATGATATGGAAATAGTTTTTATACTGCATTGTTTAGGGAATGACAAGAAAATAATTTATACGTGTTCAGTAAAAATGTAATTTTTTAAAGAATATTCTCAATCCATGTTTGGTTGAATCCACAGATACAGAACCCATGGATTGAGTGGGGGGTAGTATAAGAAGCTACAAAGAAGGGCACTAGAATAAATTGTATCTGCAGTAAATACTATAGAGAAAAAGCTGAGGAGGTGGCCTTCTTTTTAAGGTGACAGAAGTTACCACGAACTTTATCCGTCAGTTTCACTCCCTGTGTACCGAATAGATATGGCCAGGGTATGCTCAGGCCTGTGGGTATAAGAGCCCTATTTTCAAGACACCTGACTGGTGGGCTTGTAAATGTGCTGTGTATGCTAGAAAACAATGCTAAATGCATGATCCACGCTACATTGATGTGGTTTCTGATAGTACACAGAGCAAGCTGCAGATAAAAAGAAATATATTATTTATTTAAAAATGGATATAGTAACCTTAGTACTAAAACAACAAATTTACCTGTTAGCATATTTAAGGTCTATGTAACAATAAAGACATAACTAAAGTGAAGCTTGAAAATCAAAATAAAGCACATTATGTTGGTTGTCTATAAGGTATCATACATGTACCAGCCTCACTACCCAAAGAATTTGGTTCCTAAGTACACCTTGAAGAAGTTTTCAAGCATAATTGTGTTAGTTTTCATCACTGTGACAAAATACCTGAGAAGAGCAACTTAAAGGAATAAAGGTTTATATTCTCTTCTGACTTGAGACGTGTCAGTCCTTGGGTGGCTGGATCCATTGCTGCAGGCCAAGGTGGAACAGAACATCAAGACAGGAGGGCATCAGGGAGCAAAGTTGCTCACCTCTTGACAGCTGGGAAGCAGGGAAAAAGAACGAAAGAGTTGGGGGCTCATACACCCAACCAGTGACCTGCTACTGCCAACTAGTCCCCGGTATCCAGTGGCCAGTCAGGCATGAATCTATCACTATACTAATCTATCGCTGAGCTTGGCACTCTTCTGATTTAATCACCCCTCCAAAGCCCCACATGTGAACTGAGGATTTTTTAAAATCTAAGCCACAGCAATTATAATTTTTTTGATGTAAAGAATGATCCTCTTTACCATGAACTAGCATTTTTCTATATCTTTATCAGACAGTCTGAAAAAATATCTTAGTACTCTTCTGTAAGTTATCATGGACTCAAATTTTTCAAAATAGGAACTGTGCTGTTTACTGCTAATCTGACAAGAAGAAGAATAAATGGGAGACACACCACAGTGGTGCAGCTCCTCTGGCTCCTTGTACCGTGTTTGTACAAGTCTTTAGGCAGAAAGGACATGTAATGTTAGATGGCACTATGGAAGTCTCCTTGAGAGAATTTTTCTCACTTTTGTTAGGAGTTTTTCACCACCTTTAATTACCTGCCCCCCAGCAGTCAAGATTTCAGGGTTTCTTGTGACACATGAGAGTATTAGACACGGGCAGGCCTACTAGATGTGAGAGTAGTAATTCCAAGAAATGGGAAGAAAATTCACCATCATCTGGAAGCTGGAATCCCTGTTAGCCTTACAAATCTAAAGGAGAAAGAAATTGAATATTTATTGTTTTAACTTTTATTATGGAAGATTGAATCCTCTTTACCTCCAAATAATAGTCATAATTAAACCCAAGAAAGAAATAACAAAAGCAGTGTAAGATATTTATACTACATTTGCCACATTTTCTGCATACTCAATCTACATAAGGGATGGCTGAAATTACAGTGTATCTGAAGATATCTGTAAGAACCTATTTAACATTACTAAATGTCCTTGAATAACAAAATCATCTCAAAAGTGTAGATTATTAGTACAATGTTTGATATTTTATTTACTTCCTGGGTTTATTTTTCTTCCAGTACTTATTTTGTTTTAAATGTGAGTTTTTTAGAAAGAATAGTTGTAAGCATAGAATTGAATTGTATGAAGTGCTACATTCTTCTACTAAGATTGATAATAGCAAATGGAGAAAATTGTATGTATAGATATTATTTTATTTTACTGAAGAAAGCAGATAATACTCTGAGGTCGTTCTGTAAATGCAAAATTAGTTTAAGGTAATTCATAGCTCTGTCTATGAGTTCCATCATATAAATCATACTGGGGGAGGGACACTTTTACTTTTTCTTCTCCAGAAGGTTCCTATTAAAAATATCTTCCAGATACCCCCGCAGAAGTAATGTAAGTGCATCAATGGGCAGGACTTTGAAATTAGATAGCTGTCCTTTAGAAGATGTCAGTTTTCAAGACATCCAGTTACCTAACAGTCACTGTGTGACAATGCTGTGCTTGGGATCTTTACACATGCCAACTCATTGAACCTCCAAACAACTTTTGCGGAAGGTACTATTATTTCTGTAATACAGGTGGCCAGATGAAAGGCTTCTTCTGGCTCCAGAGTGGGTTCTGGACATGAAAATGTGAGTGCACAAAGAGAAGAATTCTGTGTAAATCTATTACCTTGTACTAAAGTGTAAGGAGCCAATGTTGGTGGAAGAATGGAAAAGTAAAACAAAGAAAAAAGGAACTAAAGAAGAAAATATTGGTGCAAATGTACAATTTCTACTCCTGTGCTCTCCCTTGTTTGTGGGCACACTCATTTTTCATTCATAATTTAATGTTTAGTATTTACTGGAGATCACTGAAGGACAGTAAGGGAAGAGCTCTTCCATTCAACAGTCTGGATCCAGCACCTGTGGTCAAAGCTCATAAAACCTTCTCATATTAGGAAATGGATTTGTTGTCAAATTCCGCCTGGGGATGAACTGTAACTAATGCAGCTGTGAGTTTTTTTCTGCCTAAGGGTGCTGCAGTGGTTTGGATTAGTGTCCCTCAAAGGCCCATGAGATGTATCCTGGGGCCTTGGTCCCCATTCCTTGGCACGAGGGGGTCTTAAGCCACTGAGGGCATGCTAGTGAATGGGATGGTGGAACACCAGCGTTTTCCTCTTCCTCTTTCATTTTTGGGTCAGAAAATGAGCAATTTTTCTCTTCTATACACTTGTGCCAGGTTGTACTGACGTGCTGCAGGCCCAAAGCCAGCCAGCTATGGACTGGAACCTCTGAAACTGTGAGCCACAGTTTTTACAGTTGACTATTTCAGGCATTTAATATAGTAACAGAAAGCTGACCAGCGTAGTTGCACAGTGCACTATCTTCTTTTCCCTTTCATTGCTACATTGGGAAACTCCTCTCTGTCTTCTGTATTCTTCACCCTTGAACCTAAGGAGAACACCCTTCCTTAACCAAATATAGCCCCTTTGAATAAAAAATAATCTACACAGACTTTCTTCCAAGATTTAAAATAATTTTCAAAACTACATAAAACACAACATAGTAAAATCAAATGAAGATATTAAATTAGATACAAGAAAAAATGATATAGAAACTTATAGTGAAACAACTTCATGAATTCTTGTGTGCTCAAAAGTGATGGTGAGGAAACAGGATTTTTGTCTTCCGTCAATCAACACAAGAAGGAAAATGCATTGTCCTCTGGGTTAAAAACTGGTTAAACAAATCAAGTTTTTGTTTAATTTTTTTTTCCACAAGCAACTTTATTTGAGCAAAAATGTTAACCTTTGTTAATAGTAGAAGTGTAGTTATTCTTTGGTACAGAAAGAAATACTTGTACTCATACTCTGTAAAGTGATGAATGAAAATCATTTGCAATAATGATAGCACATACAGGAATGAGATGGACTGTGCCTTTCTTAAAATGGGCTTCACTGAGCACAGCAATCCAAGAAAATGTCAACAAAACAATTGTTCTAAGGGCCAGTGTGATGTGGTTCATATGTACAGTTTCTTATTATTGTGACTTAAGGATGAACTTTAAAGTATTTTAAAAAGACAGCTGAGGGTTGTATTCTGTGATGAATGCTTGGAGCCTAGATATGCCAGTGAATAGGGACAGATGTATATGCATTAAAGATCCTAGTCGAGACTATTTTGTAAATTAAATGTCTTATTTGTGGCATGATGAGAGCATGAAAAGTTAGAAATTGTATATGAATCCTTGCAAGAGGGGATATAAACAGATGCAGTGTTTGGTAAATGTGCATAGAAGATAAGATATTTGAGTCCCAAGCCACCTCAGGGAGAAATAATTCAAATGACACATGTTTTGCAAAAGCTGTTTATTGGTTTTACAAATTTTTAAGCAAGTTATGTTGGGGAGGATTGACTTCCTTTGCATGCTCATGATCCCTTTACATTTGTTTTTTTCTTCCAGTTTGCATATGTCTGACACAGATTCTTGGATAAGAGCCCTTCAAAAGTTAATGTCCTTGTCTTTATATATTTAGAAATAGTAATTCCTTTGACAGGATTTCTTTGGGTGATATTTCTGGCTTATTTGCAAAGTAATTTTGTCCAGCACGTGCAAGCACATGGCCTTTGCCCTGGTGGTTACAAATACTGTTCTCTCGCCTTCTCCCTGCGGTCCTCCGCCTTTGGAAGGATGTCTGCCTGCCAGGCTCTTCTAGTGATACACTCTCTTCCTTCAGGGCCTCTCCTCTCAGCATTTACACTTCTCCGTTTTCTCTCTTTTTATAAGTTTTGATGCTGCATATTGAACCTAGGGCCTCTTGCAGGCTCCGCCACTGAGCTACGCCTTCACCCCCTTCCCATTTTCAAAAGTACATAGTGTCAGGAAAGGATGAACCGCAGTGACCCTGTCCTCTGGCATGAGGCAATACCACTCCTTTCCTCAGCTGAGTATAAATATTAATTTTTAAGATTATGTTGAATGTACTTAAGAGATTGAGTTTCTGTTTCCTGTGTTCATTTAAATGATAAATATAGTGAGATATTTTTGACCTTTTAACATAAAATGTGTACAAGTGCTGAGTTTTCTTGAATTCAGAGTTTTGATTTGGGAACATTTACCAAATTTGAAAATTAAGCTTTTAATTTTTTTCCATAAGCAACTTTATATGAGCAAAAATGTTAACCTTTGTTATATAAATGGGTAACTAGGCAGTGTACGTTTGGTTAGTAAAAACCAGTTCTTATCCTTCCTTGTACAATATAAGGGAGGATGAGAACTGATTTTTGTTACCCAAACTTGATTTGTTCCAAAAGTCGTGATTGTGAAACTTCATATCCACCAAAAGAAAACCGTTTTTGTACTTACATTCTTGTGCCAGACCATAAATACTTTTTTGTTTTGTTTTTATAATGTAATGCATTCCAGGGTTATAAAAAGCAGTCAGTGTTTTATCTTGTATGTTCACACTTTTATAGGTGCTTACAGAGTTGTGTTAGAATAATTTGACTAGAAGCTTAGAATAGTGAAATCAATTATTGATATTAAACTGCTCAGAAATACTCTAAAGGAGATAACTTCAAGATATATAAAGTAAATTAAATTTTTTTATGTACACTATTTGAAACTACCAGTAAGTTTCGAGATTTTTAGATTCATGTATCCAGTTTAATTAACAACTGTTTCTACAGCTTTTTTATACTTCATATTAGCAGACAGTTTTAAATTTTTATGGCCTGAAATATACTACTCAGTTTGTTCAGAATTTTAGAAAACAGTCTTGAGCATTTTTTATTACATTTCTCTTAGTTCAGTTTGACAAAATTAATTTTCTTATGACCAGTCAGCAAATGTGTGATGGGGAAATTTGTAAGTCCTACTCCCTTTAAAGACAGGTTTCCTTATGTAGCTGAAACAAATGGCTAGGCAGGCACAGAGGCCATTGCATCCTCACCCAGTAGAGGATCACTTGAGCCCTCAAATTTGCATGGGCAACACAGCAAACCCCCATCTCAATAAACAAAATAAAAAAATAAAATGCTTCATTTATATATGAGGCTACTTGTTATGGTTTGTGTCTGGATGTCCGCCCAAGCCTCATGCAGTCATGGGGTGGGTTTCTAGAAGTTGTGACTGATTCATGGAGAATGTGTGAGTGCCACATGCTCCCTGGGTGGAGGTAGCCTGCTTACAATATAAGGGAGGAAAAGGAGCGTGTTCCCCCACCTTGTGCTCTTGCTGCTTTTGCTGTCTTCTGCCACCTTGAAGTGTTGCCCTTGTGGCTTGCCACCCTGCCTTGGAGCCAGCTGATTATGGACTGAAACTTCCACAAACTGTGAGCTAAATAAACTTTTCCTTCCTTCATTTTGTGCATTGGGTATTTTGTTTTAGCAATGAGAAAAAAGTAACCAAGACATTGCTCTAACTAATTGAAGAATATAGATAATAAAGTAGTTTTGAGAATGATATAAAATATTATTAAGCCTCTGACATATAATAAATACTGATACTGACTCAATGAGTAAATATTAACTGCTTATATCACTATTACAATTATATCAGGCCTTATTTTCAAAATAATAGCAGATTTCTTCTGCATACAATCTAATGTTCATTCATTTTCTCCATGAGATCTGTAAGAGTTCACATTGAAAACTTTTCATGACAGTGCTCCATCCTGATTTCCATATCCCTCCCCACTCACTCTTTTGTCCTTTCTCCGTGTGAACTTCTCTTCCCCCAGTGTGCTTCTGAGTCCAAGTCAGTCCAGCTGAACTTTTAGAGGTCAGGCCCCTCCTGTTCTAATCTTTCACTATGTATTCAGCTTTCTTCCTTTTGAATGACATTTGTGTTTCTAATTATTGAAGTAAGACATTCTCAAAATGTTGTGAAGATAAGACGTGATAAGCAATAATGATTAAGTGGAGGTAGGTAGGACTTTCTCCAGTCTCTTTTCTTTTTGTTTTGTTTTGTACAGTGTTTTACTATTGATTCAAGGTACGGTGTTGTGGAGGAGTTCTCTAAAAGTTCTGTATCTTGTTCAGCTGAGACTTTCATGCTTTCAGTCTATTTAAACTTTAATTGTGCATATGTGGTAATTTATGACTGCAAAAACACTTCTCAGAATGACAAAGAGGCACATTTCATTTGCGTGGATAGTGTACCATTCTACATATCCTCATTTCCTCACAAAGTGCATGAGCAGTCACACACACATACAGTAGTAGCAAAATATATTTACACTCTTAAAATTTTTAATCTGGCTAATATATATATATATATATATATATATATATATATATATAAAACTACAGAAAAAATTAATGCTTTCTTCAGCTTAATTGTGTGAATATACCCCGCCCTCTAATTTTTTTAGTGATTGACTTCAGGTAAAAATTTCTGTACACTGTGTAATTATACAATGCTGTCAGTTTTTAACATGCTATCAGACCATTTTAGACATTGCTTTCTAGATATATTTGAGAACCAGAGAGGTGAGCAGACTGTACCTCAGAAGTATTTAGTGTTTTATTTTAATGCTGTTAATCATGTTTAAATTAAAACTACAAAATTATGTTTATGTCTTCTATTGTCTTTTCTCAAGCAAGTTTAAGTGGCATTTAAAAATAACTTGAAATAATACATTGTTCCTCTTTTTTTACAAGATTTTCTCCCAAAGGATCTTGAGTAATAATCTTAAAGGTAATATGACTTACCTCTGGACAGTTTTAATTGTCCTCAGAGTATAGTAAAAACCTGTTCATACACCCTAACAAGGCTACAGTATTTATGAAGGCTTTAAGCTCAACTCTTCGCAAATCACCCTGTTTTCATAAGACCTACGAATAACTTTTAATCAATGAGCTCATTTGTGACTAGGAGACTTTCACGCTTATTCGCTTATTCGTTCTGGCTTCTCTCCCCTCCGCTACACCGCCATTTTGAATCTATAAATTAGACTATTTTAAATACCTTATTTAAGTAGAATTATGCACTGTTTATCTTTCTTAGATATTATTTTCTCAATAGCCCTTTTCAGCAGTTCAGTTGTTATTTATCTAAAAATTAGTGTATCTCGTTTTCTCACTTCTTGTTGGCTTGTAGTTTTTATTTCTCGCTTCCCTTCTCGCTGTGTAAATTATTTCCTGCTACTGGGAACATTCCTATCCGTTTCCACTGGGCCACTTCTTTTGCTTGAAATGCCCTCTATTGCCAACCCCAATTCACTGACATTATGTAAACATGCTTGGAGCTTTGCTTTTCTTTCTGGGTGTGGTGGGATAAAGACTCACAACTTTGACATTTTCTGTGATGAACTAGCTGCATTTGTGAATGAATAGGTATAGGATGTTCGGTTTAAATGCTTTTGTTTCTTTAGCAACAGATACAAAGATGTGTAAAACATTGGGGTACAATTTTGCTGTGGTACAGGACAGAAACTGTAAATTTGACTTATTGTCTTTATTGTAAAGTATGCAGCTATAGTAGCAACACTGAATAACATGCATTTTTGATGGAGTAATTTGATTTTGGGATTAAAGTGAGTCATGACTAATGTCATGCTCATCTGTGCCCTGGGTCTTGGATCACTTTTAGTTTCTGTATTTCCCAGATTGTTCTCCTTACTCATCATTTCTCCTATAATTTTCCCTACTTGCTCCCAACTTTATTTCAAGAGGAAAAGATGACAAAATGTGATCATTGTCTCTTCAGAGTCTGAGGGTGTTAAACAGTCCTGCGTGGTAAAACAGATGGAGTTATGCTAAAAGCACATTGCCCCTTCTAATGTTTTCTTTAAAAAGCTCCAAAGCTTCATCTTAGTAATGAAATAGGCTTTTATACTCTTTTGAAAGGAATAAAGAAAAATTGCTGCTTCTCTCTACCGCTTCTGTTGTCCCAGACTGCAAAATGTCCATCTGGGATCAGTACCGACAAATGCTGGATAAATTCCCATCATTACTTTTCTTATTGATAAGGGAAATAAGCTTTATCAAGTTATAAAATTATTTTAAAAGGATTTCTCAGAAGTTTTTGAGTTTTTGGTAAAAAATATCTGCCATTACAATGGTTTGACACAGTATTGTATGAATAATGACTCAGTATACACATATCAAGGTATCATTTTCTCCTATGGAAGAATTAAATTTGTTAAAATTAATGTTGACATTATGTTTCTGGCAAAATGGGGGTCAGGGTTGCCAATCCTAGGTGAATGAAATTTGCTATTTGGAAGAAACTTTTGTAAGCTTTAGAGGATGTATTTAAGTTTTTGGAGCAATAACATTTTACTCTTTTGCATGTGATATAATAGAATCAAGAACAATGAAATTGGACATCATTCTCCCTGGTCTTCTCTTTGAAGTTAGTGCCATAATATGCTTTAAATAATCAATTTGTAATGACTTTCTGCCTTCTCATGTACTCAGATTGTATTAAGCCATCATCTTGACCCTGTCCTTTTAAAATTCCTATTTCTGAATTCTTCAAAGATAGACCAAAAACTACAGAACTCAAGTATCTACTGTGCGGCTCTCTTAAGTTCAGTCTTGAGGTTGAATTAGGAAAAGTATGACTAGATGTCCAGATAAAGCAGGAGACAACACTACACAAGTCTAATAAATTCGTTAGCAGACCATTATGAGAAAATAATGCCAATATACTAACATATTCCTACAGAAGAAAGAATCATGTTGAGTTATAAAAGGCAAAATTTATAAAGAAAGACCAGCAGTCATTCATTCATATAAATGGTGAGTAGCAAGGAAGAGTACAAATTATAGTAAGAGTCAAAACATCTTGAGATTTAGTCTGACCTTCCTGCTTCTCATACGGCAATCTGAATTACTGATTTCACCTGGGTCTCAGGATCTCGTCCTCTGAAATGAGCTTGTTTCACAGGGTGCTGTAGAGCACTAAATGAAGCAGTGTATGTTACAGAAACGTAAGCTTTCCTGTTTCCACCTGAAACTGGCCATGTTGTGCCATGATGTGATTTCCTTGTGAAATCTGTCCAGAGAAACCTCAGTGCCTGTCTGTCAGACCTGCAGCTGCCACCAGTTCCTTCCCAGTGCACTGTGGACCAGAGGCCAAGAAAACAGCACCCTATCACCTTGCTCTGTGTCTTCATGTTGTCTCACTTCATTTTTTTCTTCCATCACTGCAGTTCAATTTCACTTCACAAATAAAGTGTCAGTATTTTACGCTTGCTTCAAACTCTGCTTTTCAGAGGACTTGGCTAGGGATGTGATGTGTATGCATTAAATTGAAAAAATGTCAGGAGTCTTTTTCTTTTAAATTACATTCATTCTCTACAAAATTTCTGGTGAAATGAAATACTATCTAGGAAAAATAATTATAAAGCACTGAGTTCCCAGCTAGATGTCAAATATGTTATATATTGAAGCAGTAAGATTTCCTATTACGTATATACAACTGTGTATATTTCTAATCTCTTCAATCATTCAGAGAAATGACCATAAACTTAGCACACTAATCATTTGACATAATTCAACAATCATTCACCGTACTTTTAAGTATTTCAAAGTAATATTTGCATTTATGACAGTAAATTTCTATTAAATATTTTCTTATTCTTGGCCTCTATTTTTTTTCTCTATCAAGAGTGGTATCTGGAGCTTAGCTCAGCTGAGGGGTAGATTGCTTACCTAGGAGGTGTTGGAGCAACTACAAATGAAAACCCTAAGCCTCGCGTGACTTTCTGTGATACTGTAAGGAGCGAGCACAGACTCCTTCCGGTCACGTTTCCCACAGAGTGCCGCCCCGGCTTGAGGCCGGCCCGCTCAGCGCCAGTGTACAGTCCACTCCCTATTCAAGGAAACCCTGAGCGAAAATCTCTGGTCCAACCCAATAGAAAAAGAAAATGGAGAGAAGATATGAATAAGCATTTCATATAAAGGAATCCAACATGGCTGCAAAACTATGAAGCAACCGCAGCACTCCTGAAATTGTGAAAGATGTGCATTTCTGTGTGATTAATTTGGAAGGTAATTTAGACATATATAGTAAAGCACTGCTACTCCTAAATGTTGATTTTTTAAATGTCAAACTTTATAGTAATGACAAAAAAGCTAAATGACGCTAAGACCACACATGATCTATGGTATGTTAATATTGTGCAATACTGTAAATGAATGGACTTCTGCCCTGATAGCGCAGGTAAATGTATCTCCAATAGGTTTGGCAAAAATAAATAAGAGATTTCAGAGGCCTATCTATAATACCAACACAGCCATCATCATATAAAACGGAGCATATTATCTCACAAAGTTGAAGAATAAAATTGTGGACAGAAAAAAGGTAAAGGGGGAAGTGTTTACTAGAAATATAAGAAGATAAAAAGGCTCCTTAGAGCCCAGAGGGGTTCCAGGAAGAGGGGTGTCACATGGACCTTTGGTCCAGAACTTTTTACTGGTGAGCAGACCACATGAATTTCTCAGCTGTCCAGTGACCGCCTATCACAAGTGGCTCTGTAGAACTAAAAATGACCAATTGGAACTCAGGCTCAATGTGTCACACAGTACAAAACCATTTATTACTGTTAAACACATGTAGTAATACACATTATCTGCATATAATATCCTTGTAATAATTTTCCAAAATTCCTAGCAATGATAAATATCAAATTTTGCAACTATGGTTACTGTGAGAAGAGTGATAAAGAAATAAATGATACTAGGAAGAGATTCAATGGTATCTCTATTGTTTTATTAAAACATAACTGAAACCAAGCATAATACTAATATTTGAAGGGACTGAGTGTCAAGCACAGATTTTTAACATTACATAGACAATATTGTACAGAGTGCTATTGCGTAGTATGAAAGGAAACATAACATTAAAATACTTATCCATCTAAAGATACCTAGTCTTTTTCTAAAAGATGGCAATTAAAGGATTCCAGTATTATTTTTACTTATAAGGTTAGAAAAATCTTTAAAAGATAATTACCAAGATACATTGAAATTTACTTCTAATAAACTTCATTGTAACTCAGTTGGCAAAAATATTCTGGAAATCAATATAACAGCTCCTGTATCTTGTACCTTTATCCTAGTACTGTTTCTACTTTTGTAAATCTGCTATAATTTCTTAGAGACTTAGCCCTAGATATATGGTCATTATGTTTAGCTCTCACCCTTTGGTGGATGGGACAGTTAGATTCCAAACTCAGGTACAGCAAGCAAATATTGCAAAGCATGTACCTGGTGGTGAGCGAGAAGAAGCTATGTTTACCGAAGATAATAACGGAGAAATGGTGCTGGGATGACAGAATGAACGCTGCGTGGTGTGCAGACAAACCAGACTTTGGGGACTAAGAACAAAGAGACAAGGAAGAGGAGCGTGTGCTTTGGTTTAAGACACTCCCACCTGGGGTGCTTGAGCTCACATGGCGGGGACGGGAGTGGCTTCCGCGGTTCTCATGTTCTACCTGCACTGCGGTCACAACAGCAGAAATAAGCAACTATTACACACGTCATGTGCATCTCTATATTTTTAGTGTGTTGGTGAGCATGTGGCTATTTGTATATTTTGTTCATTTTTCTATCACACTTATATCACCATACTAACTGCATGAGGAATAGTGCCTCATGTCTAGCTCAAAGTAAGTAATTGCAGAATGATATGTTATGGAATATTGTAAGAGCAATTTTTAAATAATGACAGCTTTTAGAATTAATTAATGTAGCCATTAACAATGGAAATAAACAACGTGATGCAAGTTAATTCAATGTAATGAGATGAAACAATGTCAGCTATCACTTTGGAAATGTCACAGAGGGTAGAATTCTACATACAAAGAACCTAATTAATACCAAAAATGAAGAAAGATCTTCCTGTCCAAAATGATCTAAAATCATTTTATTTGCATAGTAAATACTAGCTTTTAAAAATCATAACTACTAAGATTTTATAGTATTAGTCCGTAGTTATCAAATAAACAAGATATCTAGGTAAGTTTGTAACACTCACACTGTGCTATTCCAGGTGATAGGCAGAATCATTGATAATCTTTACTCATGAAAATAATGTTAAGCTACATTTTTTTTAATGTCTCTGTTTGTTTGGGGGCACCAAAGAACCAGACAGATATATACAATTAAGAGGAAGTTCTGTGAAAAACAACAAAACAATTAAGAAAATGAGACGATTTAATTCCTGAGTAAAATTAAGTTGACAAAATGATGTGCAGTCTGGCTAAGGGATGATTCCATAAAAACAAACCATTAATGCTCCTGAGTATACAAATAAGACTGTGACCAGAAGAAAGTAAGAGCTACGTGGTCAAAAGGAATTCTAAAAATTAATCACTATATTAATGTTAACAATGTTACTTATGTTGGCAGAATGTGTTGTTGATATAGAACATTAAAAATGGCATTTTAGCTCTGTGACCTTCCTTCTCAAAACTTCTAAATCTACCTAACTGTGACAAAAACTCCCCTCATGTGGGTGGGGAAGGGTCCCTACAAGTTACTTGCATGGCACTGCTCAGAACCTTCAAGATCATTAAAAACAAATCAAGAGGAGCATAAGGATGCATCCAATAAATGTAACGTAATATCCTGCACTGGATCCTCCACCAGAAAACATTAACAAAAAGCTACAGAAATCTGAATTAAAAATCAGCTGTAGTTAATAACATCTACCAACATTATTAATTCATCGATTATAACAAATGTACCATACTAATGTGTATGAAAAACTGGATGGAGGCAACTCTGCATTACCTTATTAATTTTTCTACAAATTGAAGACTTGTAAAACATTTTGTATCCCATTAATCTGTATAATTTTTATGTTTTTATGTTTCATTTTTTGTAAGTAGATAACCCTGAAAAGATACAAAACACAAACAAAAAACTTCTAATATGCAGGTATTAAGTGATATTCATGATATCAGTAACTACCGAGTTGAATTTTTCTTATTCTCATGTTTTTCAATGGGATAAATTCTTTAGTGTCGTTGTTGACCGTGAGTGGGATGAGGTACACTGGAGTTGAGGTTTGCGAGGAAATCACCCTCCCGATCTTTTGTAGTTATGACTTGTGTTCTTCCTTTCAAACGTCATCCAGCACACAGTATTACAGTAAAAACAGAGAGAGAATGCAATGCCTTCAGATTCTGAGAGAATACTGATGGTTAAAGAGCTTTTCTGATATCCCCCTCCCCTCCCCTCCCTTCCCCTTCTCCTCTTCTTTCTCCTAGTCACCTCTCCGTGCAAATCGTTTGCTATAGACTGTGTTGGCCCAGGGGTCTGCAAGCTCAGTGAGCGGGCAGAAGCATCACCTCTCCACACTGGAGCCTTCATAGCAACCGACTGAATTGCTTATTACTTTTCATGCCTGTTACCACATGGCAGGAATCAATATGGAATCCACTGCATGAGAGATGTTCCTCCTAAAGATATATCGGTGAAGAAATAAATACTGATGAGGGTGCATACATGAATGAGCATTGCTGCGGGGGAGTTATCTGCAGTATTGGGCAACAGGATAAATTTACTTTTAAAAAAGTATGTTGATCATATTTTCAAGCAATGCTCTCAGTGGTTTCAGTCAATCATGAGGAACATTTTCAAGAGACATATTCTAAACTGAAATCAAAGCTTCTAATTGTTGGCTGAGCAAACTGTTGAAAATATGGTCCAGAGTTATCTAAAAGCTTGGAAATACATAGAGAATAGGATCATTTTTAAAGGGAATGGAGAATATAAAAGGCTACTGAGAGGCTACTGAGCAGGTATTAGATCCACGGATGGTCTAAACTCTGCGGGCAGCAACTGCAAAAGTGCTGAGGGACAGCAGCCTGATGACCTCATGGGAGCCCTCTAATTTCATATGACTTAGGTATAATAAAGCAAGCAGAATGACAGTGGCTTGAGTGGGCACCCCTTAAAGGGTGAGTTGCAGCATTTATCAGAATAGGAATACACCAAGTCCATTCATCTTTCTGTGCCTTGGTTTCCACTTTTAAAACTGAGGAAAAGCTAGCAATTATCCCAAAAAATCATACGGATTGGAAAGATAATAGAAAGAGAGCCCTTATATAAGGCCCGGGGAAAGTCCAATTCAGGTTAAGATTAAGAAAGTCCTCAGAGACTTTTGCAACCATCCTAGTAATAAGAACAAGGTAGATACAATATAACCTCCCTCGTCAGTTTTTAAGTCCACCAGAGATCTGGCAAAGCAAAGCAACTTAAATAAAATGAAAACATGGAGAGTGAATGAGAAACCCGCAGCCACTTTCAATCTCAGAGAAGCAGCAAGAGGTGGAGGCCTATGAGGTTGAAAGAGTAAGAAGAAACCAGCTAAATTTTAATAAACTTATAACATCTTCACAAGAGCACCTGTGGTGGGTCAGGAGCCTGAGGAAGCTCGGCTATGGAATCTTTCCACACTGTTTCTATGCCCTTTCCCATAGACCTTCACCAACTGTGAAGAGCCTTTGTGAGCGCAAGGCTGAAGGCATGGCTGGGAATGTGAGACATTTCTGAGAAAACTTACAAATGTTTCTTTTTAAAATTCTAGGCTTTTACTCTATGCAAACCATTAGATGCCAAAGGCAGGAAGAGGAGTAAAAGGATTAGACAGGGTCCACCCCCAGAAGCACTTTGGGCATAGTCAAGTGCAAATAGCAAATACTTTAGATCATCAGAAGAACAGGGATATTGCATCATGGTCCCAGACTCTGCAGGTTTCACTGTGTGAACCTCATGGTCCTGACAGGTGGTAGTCGGGTTGGACTGGGAAAGAGCTTGCAAGTTGCAATAAACCAGGGGCACAGCTGTAAACCTAGTTCCCCTAGGATACAAATATGTGACCGCAAAACTATGAAGCAGACAGAGAACTCCTACCGGGGAAAACAGATGACCGGGCTACAAGCAGGAGGTAGCTGAAGTTTTGCTAGGAATGAGCTCTGAATCTTTATGGAAGGAGCATGCTGATTCTCATCCTTAGAGTCTGAGTGCAAAACCCAGACAAAGCTCAAATTCAGAAAAGGGCAATCCTCCTCCCACCAGCAGCCTCAGGTTAGAAGGGGTGTACATACTCTTTTCTGGGAGAGTATGTGGTTAGTTTCAGTCTTGACTCCCTTTTGCATATATGCTTTAACATAAAATAGATAAGAAGAAAAAGCCGCATGAGCAAGGAAAAGTGACTGATAGGCAACAGAAGAGAGAATCAGTAGACACCAATCTAGAAATGGTACAAATGTCAAGATTATGAAAGGAACAATTTAAATTACCAGTAGTAGATATACCAAAGACCACTGTGTCAGCACATTGCAATTTAAGTAGAGTAACAGAGACTTTAAAACAGAACCCAAAGGGAATATCTTACCTGGAAAATAGGACATGAAGATTTCTTCCTATGACTTTAACCACAGATTGGGCGTGAGTTAGGAAGGAATCAGTAAGCTTTATGCTAGATAAGTATAAATTTCCTAAAATAAAACACAAATAAAAAAATAAAAAGGGAAAAAGCAAACTATCTGAGAATTATGGGACTGTATCAGACATCTGTTACTAGTACATTTGGAATACTTTTAGGAGAGAAGCAATAGAAAATATATATTTGAACAATATTTGAATAAATAAATTAATAAATAATAAATAATATTTGAATAAATAATGGCTTATTTTCTCACTAAATGAAACTAAGAGACTGCGCTACAAGTCTGAAAAGGTCAAGACCAAAGAAAACTAAGCAAGTAGAAGGTGGATACCCTAAAGGCAACCAGGAATGGGAAGACCCCTTACCTATCAGGCCCAAGGGTAGAGGACAGCTAAATTCACACTAGAATCACAAGCTCAGAGGACAATAGGACCACATTTCCAAAGCACTGCACATATATGTTAACCAAGAATTCTACTTCTAGCAGCTACTATTCTAGAGTATTCAATGAAGAAATTTGAAGCAGACTAATTAAAATGTTTTTGATTTTGCTTTTTGACAACCTTCTTGTACTAACGAAATACCCAAGGGGATTATTTAGGCTAAAGGAAAATGATGAAATCTGAGATCTATACAAAAAGAAACAAACTATAGCTCAGAGGCATAGTGCCTGCCTGGCAAGTGCAAGGTTCTAAGTTCAATTTCCAGTACGCCTATCCCCAAAAAAAAAAACCAAAGAAAAAGAAATGAACAACAAAAAATGTCAACATGAGTAAAAAGAGAACTGTTTCAGGGCGTGGGGGTGTGTGTGCACATGCACGCTTTTGTATCTTTAAAACATAACAGTTTGCTATGGTTTGTATCTGGGTGTTCTCCTGAAGCCTCATGCTCATGTATGCATAGGTGGGGACTTTGAGAGGTGACTGGATTATGGGTGTATGGTACTCATGACTAGATTAGTCCACTGAGGTTTATAGCTGGTGGAAAGAAGTGGGTGTAGCCCAAAAGTATACAACCTTCCTACTCTTTTAATACTGCTCCGCTTCCTGCCTGCTGGGCTATGAACTGTTTCTCCCCTGTCAGGCCACCCTGCCTTGGACCCAGCTGACTAGGGACTGAAAGTTCTACAAACTGTAAGCCAAAATAAAACTCTCCTCCAATAACTTATGTGCATCTAGTATTTCTGTCCCAGCAATGAAGATGTACCTAAGACACCATTCAAAGCTTGTATATAGCAGTGTATTTTGAGAGTTATGGCACATGAACACTGTTAGAGTTTATACCTAAATGTCCCCCAAAAGCCTCATGCTATCATAGGTGGGGTTTTGGGGAAGTGATTGTACTGTGGAGTGTGATACTCATCGATGGATCAGTCCCCTGAAGAATTTATAACTAAATGTGGTGTTGGAAGGTCAAGCCTGGACAGAGGAGATGGCTCACTGGGTATGTGGCTTGGAAGGGTACTTCTCCCTCCCTACCCTGCCCTCTCTCTGTTTTCCACCACTGTTCCATGAGAAAGCCTCCTCTCCATATCTCTGTCATGTGCCACCCTACCTGGGAGCCATCCAACTGTGGACCAAACCTCTACAAACTGAGCCAAAATAAACCATCCCTAATTTAAATTATGGGTGTCATGTTGTGTCCCAGTGATGAGAATGTGACTAAGACAAGCAGCGTATGACATAATAGTTAAAACATCATAAAATATAATTCATTGCATGCCACCTGTTTGCCAGTCAATGTACATTACCACTGTAGCTTGAGTAACCCTACACCAGCCTTTATTTTACCAAATAAAAACTGAGTCACATTAGTTAACTTTCATAAAGTCACTAAACTGCAAAAGTAATTTTAGCCTAGCTCTAAATCTATTTCAAAATGCATAGAGAAGGTGTTAACATGTCTTGTGTGATGAAAAGATTTATTAAATTATGTTGCATTCAAGAGTGTAATATTCAGCTCCTTAGGAAGGGGTAGGTCTAAGTGTGATGGGCTGGACTAATAGCCACTACATACAATTCTGAATGAAAAAAGTCAGATTGTGTATAATGAGAATAGTATTTCCATCTGATTATATGTGGATGTGTCATGTTTTTATACACAAACTTATACAGACTCAAACACAGAAACAGCATTTTTAATAATACAGAAAAACTGCTAATAAGTTTTTAATTGAGGGTCAAGTACTTAAAAACTTCAGTCAGGCTTTTTTTTTGTACTACACACATTTTATTTTTTATTTTTGTTCTTCACTAGCTATTTAAACTTTTATGACATACTAGGACTCTTTTTTTCTCAGTTTTAAAAGGCCTAGTTCTTAAGTTAACAAGATATTTGCTCATTTCTCTGCACTAAGATCAAGAATCTACAGCATAAGTTGGTTGGGATACATGTGACATCCTTTTCTTTGTATCTGGTAGCAATGCCTCACTGTGTCGACACTAATATTTGCTGATCTTCCAATGGAAAGGACATTGATGATACTGAAGAGGGAAATTTCACTGAACTATTGGTACTAGAGACAAACATAAATGGATATGGCAGCTTGGGGCAATGTGTAATAACATTTGAACCAATGCTTACTAAATGGGTAATATTTTTAGGGTGAAATATAATGCATATTACCTTGAGTAAGAATGATATCAGCATTGATGAGAACACACAAAATATAGATAAAACCTCTGAGGAAATAGTGAGTCAGAAAAGTCAACTACTGCTGCTTTGTGAGCTGGAGGGAAGTCACTGATGGGTTTTGAAAAAAGAGACCCTCAGATATCCATGGCTTTAAAATATTGATCTGGGCTTTTCTTTCTCTGAAGCACATTTTGAAGGTAGGCAATCCTCTTTTCCACTGTAAAAGAGGGTTGGAAACTTGAAATACTGACTTACTGCCATGTAATTTTGTGCAAACACTTTAACAAGTTTGTTAATTGTGTTAGCACAGTATCCTCAAATTTCCCCTTCCTTAAAGAGGATTTTATTTTTGTACTCTGTTAGCAAACTTCCTAGAGTTGTGTTGTAGTGTTTTGTTTTGTATTCAGGGCCTCAATAAGTTGCTAAGTTGCCGAAGCTAGATTCAAGTTTGCCATCCTCCTGCCTTAGCTTCCCAGAACGCTGAAATTATAAGCATGAGCCACCGCACCTCACTTCACTGAGGTTCTTGTTCCATTTCCATGTCCTTTGCTCTCGCTGCTGTGGTGCACAGGTGGGGAGGGCAGCAGCCCAGTGACACTCACATGCTTTTTAACCCCGTTTACTTACTCACAGGGCAAGAATTTTCTCACTGCACTGTTGAGTTTATCGTTTCTCTTTTTAAAACCTCTGTCCACAAGGACATGCAACTATGGTGGGACACAGCCACTCTGAAGAGGAGAAAAGCACTCACAGGAGTGAAAGCAAAAAAAAAGGTTTCCAAATTTTTACTCTGTGGACTGAGCTAGGAAAACTGCATACTGCGCTCCAGTTTCTTTTACCAGCTAAACCAAGATAACACTGTCACCAAGAACACCTTCTCATCCTCACTGTGCCAACTCCCAACCCACCTGCCCAAGACCTGCTCACACCTGAGATTTCAGGTGAGGCTCTGCTGCATCCGGAGGGTCCCGCTGGACACCTCGCTTGGGCAGCTCCCACCTGTGAGCTCTGGGTTTCTCTTACCGCACTTAGCTGCAGTTGTCCGCGTGTCCACGTGCTCCTCCAGACTCAAGGCCATTCCATTTTGCATCATATTTGCCATCTTTAATTATTATGGTCAATGCCTCACTTAGGGCTAAAAGTTAGCAGCTGCTCAGTAAATACTTATCAAATAGTCAAGTGAATAATGAGGCATGAAAGGTTAAAGCGGTATTTTGCTTTTCTTTTCACAGAACAAAATTGCTTAGAAGTTTTTGCATGTTTTTAGCACTTTGTGTATTCCTGTGATTCCAAAGCCTTGCTTCCCCTCTCCCGCTGCTGCTGATTTTGCAATCATGTCTGTAAAAGGCACTATTTGAATCAAATGATCTTTTGAGTTCATTTTCTCCTGAATGTAAATTTGAAGGGAAATGAAGGGGGAATTTGAGGATACTGTGCTAACACAATTAACAAACTTGTTAAAGTGTTTGAATAAAATTACATGGCAGTAAGTCAGTGTTTCAAGTTTCCAGCTACTACATGTTTTTTCTATGTTCTCTACGGTCTGACCATCCTAACCTTCACTATATGAGAAGGCAGTACAGACTTACTAAGATAAGGCTCAGTGATACCGTCCCGCTAGAAGGATGCTCCTCTCCAGAAGCTGTTAAGAAGCTCTCATTGTCGTTCTAAATTATCTTTGGTAGCTGGTGTATAATAGTGTAATTTTACCCTGCTGGTGTTCCCAGTTTGGGTTCTCCACTTCCTGGAAGAGCTGCTCACTCTTGAATCGCCCAGCACATTGAAGCTTAGTAGCCTAAAGTGGTTGTCCCTCAGAAGAGTGGGTTTGCAGGAGCCGGAGGTTTGGCTCTCCCTTTTGAAAAGCTTCGTTGTCTGTGAAATCATTTTGACAAGGTGTTTTGTCACATGCTTGACATCTTTTTTCTTTTTTTAATGAGGAAGTGACTGAGAGATAATTTAATCTGAAGTGCTGCCACCTACGTAGCTACAGATTAATTGAACAGTCTGAAAAATTATTTGAGCATTTCAGAGATGGAGCCCAAGTAAGCAGAAAGTGGTATTAATAAAGCAGAAACAAATTAGGACTCTTCCCTGTCTACTTAAACAGGTTGTGGGTGAGCCATTACTATTATGTTTTGGGTATCCCTAAACTGGCTAACTTGATAATGTGATATCATAACAGATGCAAATCATATACAGTGAGAAGATGTTGTCTCCTACCTCAGGTACTAATTTAGCTGCTTTTCTCTTGGGTACTTATATTTTACATGAAAAAAGATAGCAATTTAACCACATTGGACTTTCTGAAAAGTGTAATACCATTAACAAAATATATGGGTGGTCTTTGCAGCATTGAAATACTCCCTCAAGATCTCCAAAACACTTCATTTGTAAATGCTTCAAATATACAACTCTGGCATGTAAAACATGGCTGTTGGAATGGAAGAGGGCCTCCATGGGTAGAGGCTATGTAGGGTCTGGCTTTCAGCAACACAAAGTAGGAAGAGTGAGAAGTTTCTATCCTTGTGCTGTTGTGTTCTGAACAAGCAGAGAAAGAATCAAAAGGGATCCAGGAGCAAAGGCTTCTATGGAATAAAACCTTTTCATGTGAGAGAACATATAAGTACACTCTAATCCAGGTATTTTTATAAGTCTATAGATTTACCTATTTGATTCTTGAGTCACCTACAGTTATGGAAATCTTCACAAGCTGATTTTTTGCTGCACTCCTTTCCCATTTATTATGACCCTCAGGTTCCTCAAGAGATTATTAGTATTTTCTTAATATTCTGAAAGATAACATTATTGATTTTAGTCTATCACATTTATCTGCTGTATTAAGTTATGAGCACTCTACTTTCTAGGCTGATTCAGCTGTCTCAGATTCCTGGCAACACCACTGTTGCCCATGTCTTTGCTGTGTCTGCGTTCACTGAGTTAGCATGACAAGGCTTGCCTGACCTCAGGAGTCACATGCCGGGCCAGGACCTCCCTTTTATGTGATAAATTTTACTGTTTTCAACCTTCTCAGAGAATAGGCTGCAGCGTGGCCACATCATCCAATTATTTCAAGACAAAGCCTTGAAACATCTTGATATTAAGATTGTCCCTGTAAGCATGTCTTGGAGTTTTCCCTACTGAGACTTATGGCTTTAGACTCCAGCCCTGTGTTTGCTTCTTGCAACACACCTTTACATTGAGGCTTCTTTACTCTTACTGAGTCCTTGACTTCATCATTGCTTCACCCAATAATTCTGTCAATACTGTTGCTCTTATGCCTACTACATCCTTTCAGGTGGTGAGTGACAGTACTTCATGTAGCATATGTTCCAGTGGTTCACTATTGTTAAGCAAGATCTATGGTTTTTCCATTGTAATCTTCTGCAAACCTTCCTTTTCTGTCTCTACGAAGCACCTGCCTAGGACTACTATATTAACTTTCTCTTGACCTAATGTATTTTTATTCATTCAAGCATAGGAATGTGGTACACGTGGTCTATGCTGAACAGTTTGTGAAGTACTTAGCATGTGCAGCTGAATAAGCTATGTGCCCCCCTCGGTTCCCACTTACCTGTGTCTTTTTGCAAACATTTTTACTTGAATATCAGATTTATTGTCCTCAGGTTCTTTATTGACCCTAACCCATCTCCTACAAACTTCTATAAATCCCTCAGCTAGTTAACTTGGCAGCCAGAAGTTCACTCAATATGGTTGTGGTCTTCCCTGTGTGTCCTCCTTATATGCTGTAGAGCCTACTATGGGTAAGGTATGCACCACCCTTAGCCCTAGCTTGCACTCCACAGATTCCCCTCCTTCTGCTGTCAACTATTTTACTTCTAACCACCATTTTCCTCCCCACAGCAATGATAGTACAAAATATCTTGTTATTTTCTCCCTATGATAAGTTGGTCATGACATGATTTAAAACTGGAACTGGCAAATCTTTTCTATAGGGACAAATTAGTCAAAATTTTAGGTTTTTCAGGGTATCTGAGCTCTGTCGCAACCATTCAAATCTGTAGTGTGAAAGCAGCCAAATGATATAAATGAAAGAACATGACAAGAACATGAGTGTGTTCCAGTAAAACTTATTGACAACCTGGTGGCTCATTTTGGTAGTCTCCCCACCTCTGACTCAGAAGACCCTCTTCCACCTCTGTGTTTCTCAGCATTCTGTTCTCTGCTGCTTTCTTGTCACCACCCATGGAAAAGAATTCCTGCTTCTGATAACTTCTGGCTCCCACCTGGCATCTACTGTAGTATCAGGGTAAACTTCCTAACATGACCGCAAAGTGCTCCGTGACAGAATCAAATGTCATCCTTCTTTGTATTCCTGTGTTCACTAGTATTGATTGAATAAAAATAAGAACCTTTTACTCTATGTCACTGAAATTTCTAGTTTTTGACATTTATTACAATTTCCGATTTCTAGAGAGAACATTAAGAAAAGCAATAAAAGCTGATGCAGGACAGACCTAATTTTTTTATAGTTCTGCTTGTCTTTCTTCCCCTCAAAAATAAGAATTAGTTTAAAAAGTAGAATTTTGAAGAATCAGTAATGTGAGGAAAGACCCTTGTTTAAGTCTTTAACATATAAAAATAAAACTATATTCTATGTTAGTGCATTTAAAACATTCATGAAAATTTTCTCCACTTTTAAAATTAATATACAATCTTGTCATTATTTCATATGATACTGTTTTTGGTAAACCTGAAAATTCTATGTGAGCAAACAAAAAATGGGAAGAAATTTAGTAAAAGGTCTGCTTTAAAAACGTACCATACAGTATTTCTCCCTTGCCTGTGGGAAAAATCTTCTAAGACCCCTGTGAAAGCATGAAACAGAATAGTACCGAATTGTGTACATACCTTACTATGATTTTTCCATGGGTTTCAACAACAGAAATTTATAAATTAGGCACTGTAATATATTATCAACAACATAAATCCTTTACATTTTCACTTAAAAGAAGCACTTCACAGCACTCCCTGGGGGTGTTCAAATTACAGGGATCATCACTCTTGCACTTGGAGGCCATTAAGCAAAATAAGGATTACTTGAACACAAGCACTGTGGGAGTCCTTCAGATAACCCAGGGCTACCAAGGGACTCATGGGCGAGCAGTATACACAGCGAGGATATGCAAGGTAACGGCTTGATTCACATTCTGTGGGGATGAAGCAGAAAGGTTTAGTATGTCATCATGTTGCTCAGAATAATGTACAATTTGAAATTTATAAATTATTTCTGGAATTTGATATTTAGTATTTTCAGATCTGAGTTGGCCACAATAATTCAAATTTTGGAAAGTAAAGCTATGGATAAGGAAGAATTGGGTAGCGTGTGGAGAGTTCTTTGTAGGAGGAAACTGCCAGTTATGTAGCAGACACCAGCTGAGCGTTGCCCAATTCCATTCAGTTGCAATACCTTACCTGGAAATAGCACCACATCCCACAGATGGAGGGTTCAGTCCCCAAAATCCACTCCCTCTTCCTATGCTGATCCCAAGCCCTTTGTTGTCTTACTTTACCTCACACCGACCTGACCAGAATTCCCACCATCTCCTCCTAGAGTTCTGTTACCTTGCTAGACTGACATACCCTTTGGTGCCTCTTAAGTGTCAAATACCCTGTCTAGTACAAGGTATTATTTAAATTACAATGAGCACAATTTAAATGTTTATTAATACGGGACCAGTTAAGTTATAGTAAACCTCTATTGTGGACTAATAAACAGCTTAAAAAGAATAAGCTTTTTAGGAATTGGTATGGAACAGTCTTCAAAACAGAGGGAAGAAAGCAAAGTGTAAGCTATTGTAAATTATAGTTTCCCCCATTTAAGTTTTATTACACTCATGCACATAAAAATTTCAGGACTGGTGAGAAGCTAATGTCTGTAATTACTCGTAGGTAATAGGTTAGGAAAACATTTGGAAATTTTTATATCTAAATTTATACCTACCTGTATGTTTTCAGCTACATTCATATGCTATTTTTGTATTAGAAATCTGGCTGTAGATAAAGATTTTTAAGGTTCTCCCAGATGTTTTGAAGTTAAGGAAGTAATGGCAGTATACAAATTTTAAATCTTTCTTTTTGAGTAAAACAAAATTGCCATAGGTTCATTACAACCTGGCTTCTTACTCTGGAAATCACTCATGTATAATCTAAACTTGATAAATTTTCAGAAAGCTTTGAATACTTATCATGCGGAAAGCAAGAATAGGATTTTCCCTACAACTTTGGGGAGCTGTTTCCTGATAGTCACAGTCAGTGTTAGTGATGTTTTATAGTTCTTGCTGTGTTTCTCTGCTTGGAGACTAGCTTGGGAATTCCTGTGGCCACTATTGCTAACAACAGCACACAACTGAGCCATGTTGTTCATTATTTAGGTTTCTTAAATTAGAGGAATCAGTGCACCGTATTTCTGTGTTTCGATGTATGTGTTCAGAATTTACTTGAGAAGCTTTGCTGCCACGGGGTGGTGGATGGTTCTGGCTGTGCTTCTGGCTAAGTATAGCAATACTTTTCATGGGAGGTAGGGAAAGGAAGAATTTCTCCTCTTCCTGTGCAGTGGAGGCTAGTGCTAAATAGAAGAATGTTGGGGACTATGGAGTCTCTCTGGGAGCTCCAGCTCAGGCTTTTTGTGTAAAACATGACATATCTACATATCTTAAAGAGGGTTATGAGAACTGAGTGTGAGAATACACACAGAGTACTTAGTAGTAGTACACAGAAAACGCTCAATAAATGTTAGCTAGAACCACTATCCTTTTGCTGCTACATCAATTCCTATTGATTTTGATTTCAAATTGCCACTTATGCTGCTTATCAGGGAGCCTTCTGGGCAGAATGAAAGTCTAGCATATACATAATTGATTTTATGTTAAATGCTGCTGAAAAGCGCTTCGTTCCAATGTTTCTAAATGTATTTATGGAGTCAAAATACAAAAGAGAATTTAAGATTTAGTGAACAAAACCTTGGGCTATTTAACAACTGTCTAAAAATAAAAAATCAAAAAGGTCTCTGAATAATAGTTCAGTGTGAAGGCCCTGCGTTCAACCTCCAGTACCACACACATCAAATGCGCATAGACACTAAGTTCTGGATGAGAATGAGCATCACTGAGCAGTATTTGTATCTAGCACCTACGTAGATTGCTTGCTACCACCATGACATCAGAAGATAACTGTGACCCTAGGGAACTCTGCCATGCCTCTCTGCCATCTTGGTGTTTCCTTCCATGTGTTTCTCAGTGCCTCCCTTATGACCCCTTTTCCCTATAAAAGATGGATTTTGTCAGATATTAAACTAAATTTCTGGTACCTATAAAGCATCTTTACGATATCTGATCTTCATGTTCAAAGAGAGCCATTGTTGGATAAGATAAGAATTCAGAGCTCAATTTGTCAAAGAAAAATGTTTCTTATTTGGTAGATCCTGAGAGATATTCGCAAGCGTTCCTGGCCTCATTGTACCTCACGACTCTTCCTCCAGGGTAGAGGAATTCACGGATAAGACACGGGCAGCATAACCTGGTGCACTCTGTTCAGTGATACTCTGTCTGCAGAGAGCGGGGCCCTCACTGCCCTCAGTCAGCCTGGGAACTTGGGCATCAACCACCCCCTGGCAAAGAGGGCCTGCCCTGGCCTGTGGCTACCTACAGCAGGTGAGCAGGTAGCTGAGGGCAGCATAAGTCTGCCTGTTCTCTAAGCCAACCAGTTCTGAGAATGACAATGCCTCCATATGTTGATTCTTTTTGTCTGATTCTCCTTTGTGTAGTTTTTTCTGAAAATACTGATATATTGTGTCTGGTATACTATTTAAGAAATGTGATATGAGGTATGATTGAAACACTTGGAGAACAATTGAATTTTTAAAATACTTATTAAAGTAAGTCACTTTGCTTTCTTCACACCTACCTAATACTGCCTCTCCTTCTTTATAGAGTGTCTTTACAAGGTGTGATCAAAGACACAGTGAATGAGGCTTCCAAGTGAAAGACAGGTGTGCACAAACACTACAGTGTCTTCCTTCCCTTTGTTCACTGGATCTGGCCTCTTGCAGCTTCTCTTTCCCAAAGTTAAGATGACTGTGAAAAGTAAACATGTTTAATTGAGCGAGGACACGGAAGCAGCCGTGACACACACACACATACCTAAAAACGTTCCTGAAAGAGGGCTTCTGGGCTTGCCTAGAAAGTGGCAAGAGTGGTGTGATGAGTGTATTCAAAGTGAGAGGACATTCCGATGGAAGCTACTGGAGAATTAACATCTTTTATGGTAATAAAGTTTTAATTTAAATATTTATCATATTTGTCAACCACGTCTCACAATTTTGGTAACAGCGTCACAACTCTCTCAGGTTACAGATGAAACGACTGAAGTTTAAAATAATGAGAACTGAAGCTAGAATCTGACAGTACTTTTCTAGCAAAAGGAACAATTAATATGAAAAGCGAAAGACTCTAAGGAATTGTGTCATTTAATGTAATTAAATATTAAAACTACACAACAGGTAAATATGCATTGTCAGTTTATGAGTATCTTTCGTGCAGATCCATACAAGTTGACAAAATACCTATTCTCATCCAGGTCTATATTTTCCATCCGGAAATTTTTAGTTTTCCATCTGAATAACTAGTGTTTTGTTGCTAAATTAAACACAAAGGCCAGACTTTACTTGGCAGGTTGCCACTTTTTATCTCAGCCCTATCAGATGAGTTTTAAAAACATCCTACCCATCCTGCACCGAAAATATCTCAGCTAAATTAACTTGTGGGAAGTTGCTCTTATCACAAATTTGTAAGATGGATGTTTCCTTATAGTTGAAATTTCTTGAAAACTTTTTTTTGAAAAATGAATTTAAAAGATTGAATCAATAGCAAACACACAGTAGGGATTTCAAAACCTTAAGTCTGATAAAAGTAAGTTTTGTATTTAATTAACAGGCTCCTACTGAGCAGAAAATTTAAAATTCCTTCCCTTTCATGGGATTTGATTCTGTACCTACAGAAAAGGAGAAACAAATTTAAATCTTGGGCATTATTTATGCTCAGCTGAAGTCAACTAGTCCAGGGGCTGCCTTTTAATAATATTAAATAAAACCTTTAAGCAGAAACAGTATACTAATGACAGGCCAGTGTTTCAGCACACTGAATCCTCAGTACGTGCACTTTGGTAGACAGTTAACTCAGTTAATCACCCTTGTATCGATCTTTGACGTTTTTTGCCTGCTTTTTCCTCCATATCCATCTGCACTGAGACAGCTACTTCCTCCTATCACAGCTTTTATTCCGATGGAAAATAAAATACTGCTTCATCAAGTATTCTGTTGCTTCACATTAGGGTGTTAAGTTTTACAAGGCTTCTGAGAACCCAGAGAGGGGAAGACCATCCCAGAGTTTTGGGAATTGAATTTACTGAAATTGGTGTAGACATTTGACTGATCTGCACATTCAAGCATCAACCATTAGGGAGAAAGCCGTGACCATAGAGCAGACTAGCGTGAGGACTTCCAGCCCTGGTTCCCTTCACCTCCTTTCAAGCTGTCGCCTGCCCACGACTTCTCAGATGTACGAGCTCAGCTGTCTGCTCCGTGAGCCACCCTTTCTATCTACCCCTGAAAAGCTTGTGTCAGCAGAAGACTATTCTGGGCTGCAGGAGCACTTTTGCTGTCTGAGGTCACAGTGGAAAGGGGTAGAGTTGCCTAAGCTGCAGGCAGTTCTCCCTTGTGGGTTCCTCAAATGCCCTGTCAATAGTGCTTAGCTGCTTTCTGGTTGTGAAGCCTCCCTCAAGTGACTTAATCACTGGGCTTCAGGATTCTTACAGATGAAACAGGGGTGAGAGGGACCATTGCTATGCTGAGGAATAAATGAGCAACTCCCTGAAAAATTTTCAGCATGTGACAAGCACCCATTAGATATTAACTATTGTTATTATTAGTGTTATTGTTATTGTTTATTTCTGTACACACCACCTTGGATTTCTTTTTTCTTGTCCACAAGAAAACATATCTTCTTTTAAGTTAATTTCTTATCCATCTCTCCCTACTTTTTCATACCCTATCAAGTAACTAGATTTATAAGAGCAAAGGGGTGAAAAGCCTATGTATTCTCATGCAAAGCTGGAGGCAACAGGGATTCTGGAGCAGTGTTTCCTGATGCTGTTAACTGAAGCACAAGTCTGTGTGCTGTGGGAACCGAAGGTCATCCGTCTTCTTTTACTGTATAATACTTCTACCATTGCTTAGTTGCTGGTGTCTCTATTTCTCTTTTTCTTGCTTATATAGATGGAGAAATCACTAAAAGGGCCAACTAGATGCAAATGGCACTGAAGGGGTCAACTGGGGACAGGTTGGCAGGAATTCACTACAGGATGCATATTACCTCCATTCTATGTATAAGAATTCTGGAGCTTTGGAGAAGCTAAACCAATTCTCTGTGTTAAAATTTCACCTCTGCACTGGCTAGTTTTACGAGTTTGTTTAACTTTCTAAGTTGCAGTTTCCTCATTTGTTAAGCTTATATAATACATACCTTGTGGATTATTTTTGAGTTTAAAGTAATATATATATATATATATATAATACACATATATTTATACTATATACATTATATATATTACATTATAACTATATCATATATGTATATATACAACAATGTTTATACACAAGAATGTATGTGTTCAGTAATTTTTCTGCAATGATAACTTTTCTTCTCTATTTCTGGATTAGACCAAGAATTAAACTTAATCAGTTCCTTGCTGACATTTAGAATGTGTCAACACAGGTGACATGTATTAAACATAACTTTGCACAGGATTCATGTGTATATCTTAATTATAGTCTGAAGGGTTTTAGCATTTTTTAACCTTCTGTACTTGGAGCCCTGTCTTGATGAATCACTGATGTTCTCCGCTGGAGGAGCTGCTACCAAATCCATTTTCCTTGCCTCTTCAATGCCTTTGAAAATTCCATTTTTCCCAACCAGTCTTCTTATCTATGTGTGCATACACAGACACAAAATCAGACTTATAATTTTAGTAAGGAGTATTTCGGATTCGTGTGCATGCTAAAGTAACTGGGCAGATACCATGGTACTGAAGCCCCAAATATGGTCTACTGAAGAGAGTAACCAGAATGATATTTTGGAAAAGTAAATTTAGAGAGAAACATTTTCGAAAGATTATCAGTGATGATGAAGATGGGCATCACATTCCCTTTCACCTTTTGGGATGGGCCCTTCATGCCCCGGCTTTGCACTTACTCTTCATTTTATTCAGGGCTCTCCAGAGATTATAAAAAGGTTGACTAATATACATTCTATTTTAACTGATTTTTTAAAATAAATCAGTAAGTGCAGTAGTAAGCAGCTTTCCATGAGGAGTAACGTCAGCCTGCAACTGGGAAACAGCACCAGGAACTTTCTATTTCCACAGCACTTCACTTCAAAGAGGTAAAAGAAGATCCCAGACTCTAGTATGAGGGCTTCTTTTCCTTATTTAGAAGTGACTGTCTGGAAAGAATAATGCAGGTTAAGGAATTTATAGATACTCATTTTTTGTGCTTTCTTTTCTTTCCTGGCTCCTCTGTGTTTCACAGAGGTGACAGAAAAGAGATAAATAGAAGCCTAAAGCCAAGGTAGAAGAGATGTGATGAGACCAGGTAAAAGCTGGTCTCAGGGACTGGTTAATAACGGACTTCACCTTGATGTCACATGAGCTAGAACATGGGTGTACAGCCAAGCTCGATGGAATGTTGCATGTAAAAACCGAGGGCCAGGGGCAGGGGACAGAGCTCAGCAGCACAAGCACCTGCCTCGCAAGTGCAATTCAATTCCCAGTACCGAAAAAAAAAAAAAAAAAGAATGAGGACCATTGTCAACACACTGCAAAGATGTGGGAGAAGCTCAGTTTGGGTAATACATAAATAGTTGAAAACAAGTGGCAGTAATTAGTTGGGCAGATATGGCCATGCAGCTAGAACAGGAGTTTTTCCCCATCTGTCAGTCATTGCAGGGAAAGTTGTACTGTGTCACAGGACAGGAGCCAGGGCCATCTAAGCAGCATGAGAATGGTCTTGATGCTTGAGGTAGGCAGGAGCTATTTATTAATCCATGTAAATCCTGAATAATTATTTTTGCTAACCCAAGTTGATAGTCATAGGACCGCTATAGCTATAATTCTGAATACTGCTGGGGATATAGCTCAGTGGAATAAGCGCCTGCCTAGCAAGCGCAGGGTCCTGAGTTTGATCCCCAGTACCGCAAAAAAAAAAAAAAAAAAAAAAAAAAACTGAATACTAACTGCGTGTCTGTCCTAGGTGTGTCCATGGTGCCAGGCTGAGGTGTGAGTGTTGGGAACTTAGCCGTCAGATATGGACATTGAGCATTACTGACTTTAGAGCTTATAAACTTTCTTTATTTAAATTTCTATCAATTATATGCTAGTACCTATCAAGATATTTGCCTAGGAGAACTAAAAATTCTTATAATTATAGTTTTATATTATAAATAATAAAAATTCAATTTGTGAAGATGTTAATGACATAGATACTAAGTATGCTAGAGATAGTAGCACATTAAATATGATTATTAATCACATGCATTCTTGTCTTGTGTAGTTATATCATTTAAAATAAACTGGTAATTACACAAATAAATTGCAAGAAATAGTTTACTTCAAAAAAGCTTTGATTTATTTATTTATTTATTTATTTTTATTTTAGAAACATAAAAGTACAAAAACATATTGACAAACAGACACCCATTATCATAGAAAATAGTACAATCACAACTAATCTATAGACAAGGTGATATGGTCTCAACAGTAGTTGTTGCTTTATCCATTGATATCTTCGAATTGTAGATGTATGGACCCATATACAGACATG